>CM076574.1:1306841172-1306944284 GCA_034641835.2 Pinus albicaulis
GGAAGAAGGCCTTTTGCTCCTCCCCAACAGTGCTTTTGCCACGCCTTGTTGAACCAGCATATCGTGCATCTTTACCTTCCAGATCTCGAAGTTGTTTTTGCCATTGAACTTCTCAATTTCAAACCGGGCATTTTGAGTTTTCGCCATCTGTCAACGCTGCACGCCCCTCTGCATTTAAACGCCTCTCATCAGTGTTCTTAAAACAATGAATCTCCACATTCAGCAATGGTCCACACAGTGAAACTTGGCTCTCGGACTGTTGGGATTCACAGCGCACGCAGAAATAGAATTCAGCAGCGGACAAAACACAGCCCGGAGTCTCACAGCTTGGAGATAAAACAGCGTTTCAGATAGGCAGAGTCGAAAAAGTGGAAACGTTGTTGTATCTCAACGTACAGGACGAGTAAGCACAGAACTCAACGCTGTTCAACGATCAGTTCAACGCAACAATCCTTCTTCGTCAACGTTTTATAGCGACGGCTCCAACTTAGAGCTCCGATACCAATTGTTGGAGATAAAACAGCGGAATCATTAAACAATTAACACAACAGCAGATTTAATCAAGCACATAAAGACACAGTGTTTTTACCGTGGTTCACCCAAACCTCCTGGGCTCCACACAATGTGGCATCGTGTCTTATTAATTCAAACAGAGATTACCTCACACACTGCTTAATTCTCTCCAAAACAAACGTATGGAGACCTGTTATATAGCAGAAGAATCTAACAGCCTCATAAATCCTCTCAACACAAATTTAGGATGCATTAACTCCCTCCCAACAAACTGGAGTTAATCTAGCAACAAATTCCTAATTTTTGTCACCTACTGAGATTTTTGCCTATTCTATTCAAAACAGAAAATCTCAACAAAAAAAATGTTAAATGTTCGATTTCTCGATTTGTACAAATTTTGGAAATAGATTGATATCTTTTACTTCTTCATTGTTTACTTGGAACTCTTAGAAATTGCAGGACATAAGGCAGTACCATCCAATAGTTAGTTTCAAAAGTAAATATTATGTTAAGTATGGGCGCACAGGAAATGGCTCTAAATATATTATTTAATGAAATTAAAAAGTATTTTGTTAGGTATTAAACTTTGTGTCATAAGTGTTTCCAGCAATTTCAGTTTTATGTGATGGAATTTATTTCATTTTATTCATAAATGTTTATAATTGTTGTTTTTTAAGTTTGAATTTTGTTCTTATTATATATTATGGTTTTTCTCAAATTTATGGAGAATTTAGATGGATCAAATTTTTTAGTATGAATTTTTTTTTTTTTTTTTTTTTTTTAATTTGTATAATGAGAGAATTGATTCTTTGGATTTTTGATAAATTTAGAGTTAAAATAAATTTATAATAATTCCTAATAATATCATTGATATTAATATGAATTTCATATTTCTATATGCATATAATTTATTTTATTTTTAATATTATTAAATTTTTGGTAATATATATATATATATATATATATATATATATAATTTTCAATCATATTTATATTAATTAAATTTATATATATTTTACATTTATATATTAAAAAATATTTTTATTTTTAATTATATGTATATTAATTAAAAAATTGAATTATTTATATGTTTATTAATTATATTTTATGAAATATTATGGTTACAAATTATAAATCAATAAGTCATTTAAAAACAAAACATAAACAAGCAAAATGCAAACATTAATAATTTCATAAAATTTGTCCAAAATCCTATTGAAATTCATTTCAAGTTCCTTATGAAATCACTAAAATTCAAAGAAGTTTGTAATAAAAAACAATAAAACCGTAAAGGCTAAAATCTACTTGCTTTACCAAAAATATAAAAAAGTTATAGGTTGTTGGGGCCTCATATTGTGTCTAAATGTCAAACTTGACAAGTAGGGAGAGACCAATATGGGTTGAGTTGGCTTTAGAAAGATGTTGGAAGTAGTGTTCTTAATTTACATAGAACTCAATTCTCTCCTTTTTTAAATAATAATTTTCATTTTTATTGGTTTACCTTATTTTATATTTACAATTTTGTTATATTAATTTTTTATTTGTACCATATAAACTTAAATTATATAAATTTATATATTTTATAAATAATTATATTAGAAGTGTAATATTTCAATAAAATATCAACCTAGATCCATCTTAACCCCAGATCTATCAAGCAACTAGAGGGATCATATCTCTAAAGGTGCAAACCCCTTTTTTTAGTGCAAAACTTGAGGAAAGATTTGCACCTTCAGAGATTTGATCTCTCTCGGACCTTGATAGATCCGAGGTTAAGATGTATCTAAGTTGGTTATAGAATACTAAATAATATCTATATTTGTATATATGTATCTCTTTCTTATTCTTTCTCTCTATCTCGCCCTCCAAACATACACACACACACACTCTCTCTCTCTCTCTCCCCCCTCCAACTCTCTTCTCTCCATCTATGCCTTGTCATTCCCTCTCTCTGGCCACCTTTCTCCCGTTATGTACTTCTTATTGTCTCCCTCTCTCACCCCCTCCAACACCATTTCTCTCACCTTCTTTATCTTGAGTCCCATCTCTCTTCCTTCCTCTCTCTATGATTCTCTCCCACCTCTCTCTGTTAAGAAAAACAAAAGTTAATGTTAATGTTGTAATTATCTGAGTAAATCTAGTTTTACCGTTCATGTTGGAATACTGATTCACACCCCCCCTCCCCTCAATATTTCCAAAAATTGGTATCAAAGCTTGGTTCCTTCAATAGCAGTTTAACAGCTGGAAGGAGGTCATGGAGCATACCAAGAATGGTGTACCTCTATTCAATGAAAATAATTATGCACTCTAGAAAGGAAGAATGGAGGTCTATCTCTTGGCGCAAGGTTACAAAGTATGGGACACTGTTCAAAATGGATTTACATCAACTACAGATGAACAAGGTAAGAGGAATTTGGTAAATGATGCAAAATCAAAGAATATTATTATCAGTGGACTTATTGAATTTGCTTATCATAAGGTGTTGGGTTGTAAAACTGCCAAAAATGTATGGGACAAGCTTGAGAATATATATGAAGGTGACTCAAATGTCAAAGAAGCAAAGCTTCAAATCTATAGAGCAAAATTTGAGCAACTCAGAATGAAAGAAGATTGCAACATTGCTGCATACTTCCAATACGTTGATGAAATAACCAATACTCTGGAAGGATTGGGAGAGCCAGTTGACGAGAAGACTATTATACGGAAGATTCTTAGAACGTTACCAAGGAGATTCAACCCAAAGGTATCGGTCTTAGAATACAGTGCAAATCTGGACAAACTCAACAAAGAGGAATTACATGGAGTTCTCATAGCATATGAAATGAGACTTGATGAAGAAGAGGGTACTTCGCATCTAGAAACTGTGTTCATTGCATCTAAGAAAACCAATCAGGATAAACAACCTTCAATTGAAAATACATGCACCTGCAAGTGTGAAGAAAAGGGAGATGATGAAGAAGGTCTTTCAGATGAAGAATATGCTTACTTCACGAGAAAACTAAAAATTGGTAAGGGACAATTCAAAGGTAAACTTCTATTGATATGTTTCAGCTGTAATGAGGTTGGGCATTTTGCAGCAAAATGTCCAAACAAAAGTAATGGCAACTCAAAAGGAAAGAAAGGCTTTAAGAAATTCAATAAGCAAGGATCCAAAAGGAACTTTCTCTCTAAAGAAGGTAGCTCATCATCTAATGAAGACAATGACAGTGAAGAAGAAGCCAATGAGAGAGTATTGTTTATGGCCAAGCACAATAAACAAGAGGTATCAAACAACGAAGAAGAAGGATGGACCATAGAAGAATTTTATGAGGAAGCAATCAAGCTTATAAAAGATCTCAAGGCAGAGAAGATCCGTTCCAAAACTCTTAAAGAACAAGGTCAAGGTCTCAAAATTGAAGTTGAAGAACACAAATGCATTGAAGAGTCACTTCAAAAGAAGTTGGAAGAAAGAAACCAAAAAAGGGAAGAATTAGAAGCCGAAGTAGTCTCGCTACATGAGGAAGTGAAGAAAGGAAAAAATATCCAAAACTATGCCAACATCTCAAGGGCATTGGAAGAATTCATCAAAAATCAACGATCTTACAACGACAAAACTAGCATCAAGTTAAGGGAGAGTTAAAGAAGCATCTTTCTACATCAAAAGACAATGTCCCATGAGATCTAACATGCATGTAGACTTCATTGGACAAGATTCACAAGAACAACCTTGGAAGACAATTCCTCGACGAAAATTTCCATCCAAGTACCAACATATTTTTATGGATACTGTTATTCATGTGGAAAATTTGGTCATAAAGCTATAGAATTTCGCACGTACCCTAGGAACGAATACAATTCCAAGAGATCTGTCAAATATGAACCTCCCAGGGCTCAGCGAAACATCAATAGATTTGAACATTTAAGAAATAATATTGAATGTTATAAATGTCGAAACTTTGGACACATAGCCAAAGACTACAGACTTGAAAATCCTCCAGAAGAATCTTCAAAGCCACAGAATGAACGAACATGGAAGAAGAAGAAGAATGATAATTGTGCTCTCACTTTCAAGGCTCAAAAGAACAAAGATGTGTGGTATGTTGATAGCAGTTTCTCAACGCATATGACTGGAGATAGAAATAAATTTGTATCTATGAAAGATAAGAAGGATGGAACCGAGTGCTTTCGAAATGATGGATCTTCAAATGTTATAGGATCAAGTACTGTCACTCTCGGAAGCAAAGATGCTCTAGCCAAGAATGTTTTATTAGTTGAAAACATGGATCACAATCTTCTTAGTGTTGGAAAAATGTGTGATCAAGGACACACAATACTATTCAACTCCACAAAATGTGAAATCAGGAAAGGCGTGTATGGAGAAATTGTGGCTACAGCAAGTCGAGCTCCAAACGACATATATGTTCTGGATGAAGCAACTAAAGCATGTCTAACAGCTAAAGAGGATGATACAATACTGGGTTTGGTAGCAATGATGACGACTAAGTAAGAAGTTTGCTAAAGGTGTAAAGTTCTTTCAGATGTCTTTATTCTGGTGAGCGAGCACATTTCTTAGACTTCCCAAATATCTCAAGAAGAGAAAGGTATGTCAAGCCATAAGATCAAGGAAATGCTCGTAAATTTAAAATGGAATATTGCAAACCCATCCTTACTCCAATGGTAACAGGTTGCAAATTGAGCATAGACGACTCATCTAAGGATGTGGATCAAATGTTGTACAGATCTATGATTAGTAGTCTTCTATATGTAATAGCCTCCCGACCAGATGTTATGCAAGAAGTTGGACAAGTAGCAAGATTCCAAGCAACACCAAAAGAATCGCATATTAAATATTCACCAACATTGGAATATCTTCGCCAGAAGCTTGGGATTCTCCCAAGTTATCATTAGATTTTCCTTTTTTAGAATATAAAGGGGGAGTGGAAGTAGATTACAGGTCTGTAGGACGGTTGTGTGTCAGGGGGAGTGGAAGTGTGTATAGGTCCGCAAGATGGTTGTGTTTCAGGGGGAGTTACCCTTTTCCATTGATGTCAAAGGGGGAGAGAATGTTGTAGGAAGAGGTGTCATGATCGCAGGGGGAGTACTTGTGTTGCCATCAATGCCAAAGGGGGAGATTGTTGATCAGCGGTTGTCATTGATGTCAACCCCATATAAGGACTGTAAGAACCTGGGAATTTTGACCTACCAAATTAATACATCAGTCAATAATGATTTTTATGGTTTTTGAGATGTTTCTCGGGATATATGGTACGCCATGAAATTTTCACAGTTTCTGGAGAGATATTCATGCTTCTGGAAGCTCTGTACCCCCACTATTGGCTGTAACTCCATGGGGTTGTGGCATAACATTGAAAAGTCATAATTAATATTTTTTAGGGGCTTAAAAAATATTAATTATGACTTTTCAATGACCCATTCCACAACCCCATGGGGTTTTAGCCCAGTAAATGGGGGTACAAACTTCAAACATGAATATCTCTCAAACCATGAAGAATTACATGGCGTGCCATATATCAACGGAAACATCTCGACAAGTAGAAACCATAAAAATCATTATTGACCCAGAGTATATTAATTTGGTAGGTAAAAATTCCCATGCAATATTGGGTTAGCCCCTGGTGCTGCTTGGGTTGACATCAATGACAACCGTTGATCAATAGTTCAGACAGTGGCGAAACATAAGGAGTTATGTAACAAAGTTTTTGTATTAAAATTATCATTTCCAAAGAGGCCTGATGTAACATTGAAGAGTCATCCTTGACTTTGGTGTACTAAAAATTCCTATCCCTTGGTCCGTAGATGTTTCCTTAACACATTGTCATAATTTTACTAAGTAAATTGTTTGTGTTTCTTGTTGTGTGATTCAATTTATATTTATTGTGCATTTATTTCCTATTTAAAGTTAACGAGTTGAAATACCAACAAGTGGTATCAAAGATTTATTATGAGGGTCATAAGGTAATTAAAGTTTGTAAGTCTATATGCTTTCCACCAGCGACAAGAGATATCAAAATTCGAAGAGGAGCAATATATTCCAAGTCAAGGCCCACGAGGTCAAATTTTTTAAACTTTGTGCAGCCACATAGTCATTGTTTTCCTGCATTACCAAAAATACAAAGTCGCTTGAACAGTCAGGTAGAGAAATTTATTAAAAGCGACCCTGTAACAGAGTAAGGGAGCGGACGAGCAAACCAAAGCTGCCACCGTTAAAATTTTGTAACACGACCCTGTCTGGAAAAAAACAAATAGATCCCATCTGTAGCCTACAGAACAAGTAAGAAAAGCAGCTGACCCTATTTGTGTCAACAGTTGCACATGGAAGACATGGATTGGCAAACAACACAGGAGCTCACAGGTGTAGATCACCAGGAGCTCCTACAAGCAAATGTACCTGCTTTGGTTTCACATTAAACTCCAATATTAAATAGATACATTTGTTTAGGGATAGTAGAACAGATTCCTGAATGATAGGAACTTAATGTCTAAATATAAAACCAAATCAAAACTACCTAACAAAATACCTAATCTCCATTAATTTATAACACTCCCCCTTAATGGAGAAATATATTTTTAAACACACCTAATGTATCCCTAAACAAATCAAACTTCAATATTCCTAGAGGCTTAGTGAATATATCAGCCATATTATCACAAGAATTACAATACTCTACATAAATCTCTTTGGACTGCACTTTCTCCCTGACAAAATGAAATTGAGTGTCTATGTGCTTAGTGTTTTTATGAAACACGGGATTGTAAGCCAGCTTGATGGAACTCTGATTGTTGCAATTGATGATCGTAGCTTATGTCTGTTCTTCCCCTGCATCTTGGAGAAATCTATGCAACCAAACTGCCTTACATGTTGCTGCACACATGGCTTGATATTCTGCTTCTGCTGAGGATAAAGCAACATTATGCTGCTTCTTGTTGCACCAAGAGATGACCCCGGAACCAATGTTGAAGGCATAACCTGTAATTGATCTTCTGTCATCTAGATTTCCCGCCCAATCACAGTCTATATAACCTGTCAACTTAACATCAAATGAGTCAGAATACAAAATACCAAAGTCTGATGTTCCTTGCAGATACCTTAATACTCCTCTTGCTGCATGCCAATGATTGTCATGGGGTTGAGTCATAAAATGACTCAAAACACTCACTGCATAAGCTAAATCTAGTCTTGTTGTAGTCAAATAAATAAGACTACCAACCAATTGTCTGTACAATGTTGCATCAGCATATTTTGAACCATCATTCATCTGACGTTTGATGTTCTAATGTAAGGGTACAAATGCAGCCTTACACTCATCCATCTTAAACCTGGACAACAGACTCATTGCATACTTACCCTGGGACAAGAAAGTTTGGCTTGAATCTCTCCAAACTTCTAGACCCAAATAGTATTGCATTTATCCAAGGTCCTTCATCTCAAATTTCTATGATAATTGCTGCTTGATTTCTTCAATGAGATTATCTGCACTTCCTGTTATTATTAAATCATCTACATATAAAGAATTCACCACTATTTGTCCTTCATTATTAAACACGGTATATAAATTTGGATCATTTTTGCTCCGTTCATAACCATGCATGAGGAAAAAAGAATGATTTTTTTTCGTACCAGGATCTAGGTGCCTGCTTTAAACCATATAAAGCTTTCTTTAATCTACATACTAGGTGTTCTTCTCCCTTCTTAACAAACCCTTCAGGCTGCACTAAATATACTTCTTCTTTTAAGTCACCATTTAAGAAAGCAGATTTAACATCTAATTGATGTATTTTCCAATGATACTTAGTGGCTAAAGCAATAATCATTCTTATGGTATTTAATTTTGCAACAGGGGCAAATGTTTCCTCAAAATCAATACCTTCTATCTGGGAATACCCTTTTGCCACCAACCTTGCTTTATGCTTATCAATAGACCCATCTGCTCTAAATTTCAACTTAAATAACCATATGCAACCTATGGATTGTTTATCATTAGGAAGCTTTACTAGATCCCAAGTATTGTTCTTAATGATTGGTTCATATTCCTCATTCATTGCTTTCTTCCATTCATGACTTTTACTAGCTTCATAAAAATTTGAAGGTTCTGCAATGTTTAACATACCAGTCATGAACACACAATCCCTATATCGAGCAGGTAACTATTTTGGCCTGCTTGATCTTCTGAGTGATGGGGGTTCAATTATTCTGCTTCTTTCTTCTCTTTGTGGACTGAACTCGTTTTCTTCCACATTATCCTGCTGCTGCTATTCCTGTTGTTGTTCCTGTTGCTCACTGATTCATGTTTCACTATCCTCTTCTATAAGTAAGGGTACATGCCATTCCTCATTGTTTTGAATATGATTTCCATCATCAACCTGTTCATGGAGTAATACATCTCTACTGACAAACACCTTGTGAGTAGAAGGGTCAAACAATTTATAAGCCTTATATTCACTACAGTATCCAATGAAGGTACATTTAATGGCTTTTGAATTTAACTTCTTCCTGTTCTATTTGGGGACATGTGCAAATGCTTTACAGCCAAATACTCTAAGATGACTTACTGTAGGCTTGAAGCTAAACAATGCTTCAAAAGGAGTTTAATACTCAAGACTTTTAGTAGGACTCCTATTCTTTAAATACACTGCAATATTAACAGCTTCTGCCCAAAAACCATTGGTTAGATTCTTACCTTTCAACATACTACGAGCACACTCCACCAGTGTTCTATTTTTCCTTTCAACAACTCCATTCTGCTGAGGAGTGTAAGGTGTTGTAAATTGCTGTTGTATCCCATGCTCGTTGCAGTATTTGATGAAAACTCCTTTCTTGAATTCTCCCCCTTCATCTGATCGAAGAATCCTAATGAACTTTCCTGTTTGCTTCTCAATCATGTTTCTGAATTGCTTGAAATATTCAAAAGCATGACTTTTCTATTTAAGAAAATATACCCATGTGAATATTATACAGTCATCAACAAAGATTCAAAAATAATAGGCCCCACCTAACGATCTTGTCTGCATCGAGCCACATAATTCAGTGTGTACAAGTTCGAGTATATCCCTATGTTTTCTATCTTTAATGGAAAGAAATTCATCTCTATGCTGTTTACTAAACACACATGCTTCACAATCAATATGCAACTTTTTCAAAACAGGAAGACCATCTACCATACCTTTGTTCTGCAACAGAAGGAGATCACTGAAATTGATATGCCCAAGTCGCTGATGCCACAAATTTTCAGTAGACTTATCTGATGACATCAAGGCTTGCTATGGCGTACTCTTCACATCCAGTTTGTAGAGTCCTCCTATGCGAATACCTGTAGCAATGGGCTTCATCTGATCCAACAAGTCTTTAATAATACAATGAGATTTAAAGAATTCTACTTTGAGATCCTGATCTGTAATCTTTGACACAGAAATCAGATTCTTCTTAATGCCAGGAACATACCACACATCAGATATATTTCTGATCTTTCCATCAGGCAGAGTAACAAGGACATCTCCATGTCCCTTGATCTCATACCCTCTATTATCTACAAGGTATACTTTTACTCCAGTGTTGGATTCTCTAAAATTTCTGAACCATTACTTTTTACCTGACATATGCGAGGAGGCTCCAGAATCTATGAACCAAATATCTGATTCATCCTCCTCAGTAGCTAAGGCAGTGTCAGCCTCAGCCATAAACAATCTAACATCCAGATTCTGATCTGCATCTGCATCCGCCAAATGACCTGCATGTCTTTTCTGTTTGTACCTCTCCTGATTTGCCTTTTTCTTATGGCAAAATTTAGCAATGTGGCCTATCTTACCACAATAAAATAATTTAGAAGCAGAGTCATGTTTATGCAAGGTCATACCTTGTGGTGTCCTTTTTTATGTGCTTCCCCTCCTCTAATTAGCCATTTCTCTCCCTTTTGGCTTGAACTTTGTTATCAATGCAAGATCTAGATCTTGAGGTTTGAGAGACAACCTCCTTTCCTCTTCCTGTAGTAAAATCCCATTAAGCTCTTCAAAGCATGGAGGCTTTTCTCTTGCATTCAATCCAGTTATAAACATTTGATAGTCATCTGTCATGCCGTTCATGGTAATTGTCACCAGATCATCATTTGCCACGGTTTGACCGATATCAGATAGTTTATCTTTAACTTCCTTTATCCGGGATAAGAATGAAGAAACAGACTCATTCTCCTCCATCTTGAATGAGAGAATCTTCTTCCTGAGGAACAAGGTTCGACTAGTGTTCTTGATTTCATACATATCTTTGAGAACTGTCCAGATGTCATTCGCCGTCTTGCAATCCCGAATATGAGGGATGATGCAATCTTTAACTGATAATTTGAGTAGCACCTTTGCCTTCATCTCCCTTTTCTCCCAATCTTGAATTTTTGTATTCGATCCACCATTTGCAGTAGTCGGCTTGATTTCATTGCCAGTGACAATGCTATAAGAATTTTGTCCCTCAAGCAAAGTCTGAAGCTTAAATTTCCAATTTGTATAATTGGATCCATCCAACTTGCTACTTTCATTTAAATACTCTTCCATCTGAGAATTCATCTTGCAAAAAAAAAAAAATACTCCAACAACTTAAAAAAAATCAACCCCAGATCCTAAAAAAAAAACTTAGATCGGATCTATGACTATGTAATCTGAAGGACACGGAGATCGGGTCTATGAATATATAAAGTGACACCACACTCGAAAGGATTTTTCAAAGACACCACATATGAATAAAAGTTTTAGAAGAGTTCAGCTTGAAACCTTCGAAGAGAAAGTTGTTTCTCATCTAACATTCACTCGCGTGCCTTCAAATCTAACGATACCATGTCAAAAGTTGCACATGGAAGACATGAATTGGAAAACAACATAGGAGCTCACAGGTGCAGATCACCAGGAGCTCCTACAAGAAAATGCACCTGCTTGGGTTTCACATTAAACTCCAATATTAAATAGATACATTTGGTTAGGGATAGTAGAACAAATTCCTGAATGATAGGAACTGAATGTCTAAATAGAAAACCAAATCAAAACTACGTAACAAAATACCTAATCTCCATTAATTTCTAACAATTTGGACTCCGCGTTGTTGAATATTTCAACAAGAAACAGTGAAGGAGGCATCTTGAAACATCATTCCTGATCCTAGTTGGAAAGTGATCACCTAAACTAGGTGGGGCCCACACAGGTGATTTTTGTCGCAAAGTCTATTTTTAGACTATGTCTATTTTTAGACATGTCGATCATATTCTATGAGTTGCGGGATGATATTTGTGGATGGTTGGTCAAGTTGGAAAAAATAGATGGACTTCTATTTTTATACATATTGGGTAGAATCTATTTTTAGATTGCCATTCTAAAAATAGATATGTCGAATATTATTAGCTCTTAATAATATTTGGACTATAAACATTATCTTATTCTCTTGGAGCACTTCAGTTAAGTGCACAGATGTGGCACAGGAGCTGACAGAAGGAATTACATTATTCCTGAGGGTTAAGTGGAGCTATTGCATGGATACTTCAGTTAGAAATCATGTGACAGAGTTTGGTGGAGTTGATTGAGGAGTTAATGGAGTTGTGTTCAGTTTAACTAATCTAAACATAGTTGAGCTAGTTGTATTTAGTCTAACTGATTGATACACTAGTGAAGAGTGGTGTGAATTAATTATTAATTAATTCACTAATTATAAACTCATTAATCAACTAAAGAATACATTAGTTAACTTCAGTGCATGGACAGTTTCAGTGGAGACCAGTGCAGAGATAGGTGAAAGGGCAAGTGTGACTATCAGTTGTGACTATAGTGTTGCATGATTTGCAACATACATTGGTTGGAGATGCCAATGAGGATTGCGTGGTCAATATAGGATGGATTCGAACTCATCAAGAGGCATTCTTCAGCAGGGATTGCGCAGTAGAGGCAGGCTATCAAGTGGCAGAGATTGGAGCATGTGTTTTGCTAGATCTAGCTTGATTAGTGTGTAGCAATTGGAGATTGTACTGAGAGCTTGTGAGGAGCTTTGTATGATGATTGTTACATGATCTCTATGACATATATAATATATAGATAGTTGGGGGTTTTAACTTTAAGCTTTCCCATGAAATACTATGTTCATATGTGTGATTGTTTATGGTTTTAATGTGTGCATGCAATTGATTTTATTTCCGCATGTAATGATCAATGGTAGAAGAGATTATATATTGTGCATGAAGATAAAATAGTGTGTGATCAGGAGAATCTCGGTGGATAACATATCAGTTATTCAAATTTCTACATGGTATCAGAGCTGTGTTATAGATTTTCTAAATGGAATGAGAGCGGGAATTTTTGGGCGCGCGATTTTGCAGAGAATATATGAAATTTTTGGTGAAATATTTCCAAAAAAAAAATCATATTTGGATTCCATGCGAAAAAATACCCAAATTGGAAAAATAAATCGGTCAAATCAGAGCTTGGATGAGGGAGATATCATCGATTTAAAATCAACTCTTTTGTTAGAAAATTTTGTGACGGCGAGACAATTGCAATGTGCACGAGCCAAGAATCTACATGCACTGAGGTATAAGATGCATGCAAAGCTTTGAAGAGCAAAGTAGAGGTTAGTAACTTGGTGGTTGAGAGGGAGCCTCTCAACATGCAGCGTGAAAAGCAGTCTCAGAAAGTTGTGGAGCAGCCACAACTAGAGATGTAGAAGAATCTTTATAGATTGGAAGTAGATGGAATTTCTACGGAGCTTCCTACTGTTGGGAAGTGCAAGAAAGCCATTCAATTGAAGCTTGAGAGGGAGCTGGATTTGCATGCAGGTAAGAGTGAACCTTGGGATGTGGAGCAGCCACAAGATGAGGATGATGGAGTGGGAGCAACCAATCATGTAGAGAAATTTCGTGCCAGATGGGCAGAGGGAGTGCATGCAGCTATACCACCAGGTGAGAGGTGGGGCGACATGCACAATTAATCCCAAGAGGAGATTTCTAGGCAGGATTCATGAGATGGTGTGGATCTCATGAGTTGAACATGGCTACGAGGTGCCCACAACGCAACAGTAGCATGATCAGTTGGATTGATGCAGGCAAATCAAAGTGACAATGCCGGATACTGGAGCGCAGATCAGAGTTGACAGCAAGTGCAGAGTGCATGGGTGCAAGAGTTCAACAGTGTAGTGGTTTCTGATGAAATGTGCAGTTGGGCCCAGCAGAAGTCAAAGACTTTGATGATAGATGCATTAGACTGATTGAGTTGTTTGGAGCCTATTTAGTTTCAGAGGAGTTGCAAAGCAGATGCATGGAGTTGCATGGTGCTTGTGAAGGTTGCAGGGCGAATGCATGGAGTTTCATGTCGCATGCAAAGACAGTCCTTTCTTGTTGAGAGGGAGTGTTGAAGATTGCAACAAGAAACAGTGAAGGAGGCATCCTGAAACATCATTCTTGATCCTAGTTGGAAAGTGATCACATAAACTAGATGGGGGCCACACAAGTGATTTTTGTCGCAAAGTCTATTTTTAGACTATGTCTATTTTTAGACATATGGAGCATATTCTATAATTTGCGGGATTATATTTGTGGATGGATGGTCAAGTTGGAAAAATAGATGGATTTCTGTTTTTAGACATATTGGGCGGAATCTATTTTTAGATTTCCAGTCTAAAAATAGATATGTCGAATATTATTAGCTCTTGAAAAAGCAATATTTAGACTCTAAACATTATCTTATTCTCTTGGAGCACTTCGGTTAAGTGCAGAGATGTAGCAGTTGTGTTGTGAAGGAATTACATTATTCCTAAGGGTTAAGTGGAGCTATTTCATGGAGACTTCAATTAGAACTCATGTGACAGAGTTTGGTGGATTTATTGAGGTAGTTGGTGGAGTTGTGTTCAATTTAACTCGGTTAAACATAGTTGAGCTAGTTGTATCTAGTCTAACTGATTGATACACTAGTGAGAGTGGTGTGAATTAACTATTAATTAATTCACTAATTATTAACTCATTAGTCAACTAAAGAATACATCGGTTAACTACAGTGCATGGAAAGTTTCAGTGGAGACCAGTGGAGAGGTAGGTGAAAGAGCAGTGTGACTATCAGTTGTGACTATAGTGTTGCATGATTTGAAACACACAGTGGTTGGAGATGCCAATGAGGATTGCGTGGTCAGCTCTATAGGATGGATTCGAACTCATCTAGAGCTAGCTATTCTTCGACGGGGATTGCACCCGAGTAGAGGCGGCTATCGGTGAGAGATTGAAGCATGTGTTTTGCTAGATCTAGCTTGATTAGTGTGTAGCAAGTGGAGATTATACTAAGAGCTTGTGAGGAGCTTTGTATAATGATTGTTACATGATCTCTATGACATATATAATATATAGATAGTTGGGGGTTTTTAGCTTTAAGCTTTCCCATGAAATACTGTGTTCATATGTGTGAATTTTTATGGTTTTAATGTGTGCATGCAATTGATTTTATTTCCGCATGTAATGATCAATGGTAGAAGAGATTTTGTATTGTGCATGAAGATAAAATAGTGTGAGATCAGGAGAATCTCGGTGGATAACATATCAGTTATTCAAATTTCTACACGCGTAATGATGTTTAGGGAAGAGTGTGCATGCAATAATATTTTTTTGACAACCACGCATGAGGATTAAACCGCCAACGAAAGTCGTTGTTTGAAGGAACCGTATTGATTCAGAGTCATTTGATTTGTTGAGTTGAAGCCAAAGGCCTCTTGAAATGGTGAACCTGACGTGAAGGAGAGACTTGTAGAAGAAATAGTTTTTCCGGATAATTTTTTTTTAAGAACACTTGTAGCAGAAATTTAAAGAATATCCTTTTCTCTCGAAGAAAGAATTCTCTGTATAATTGTTCAAAAAAATCCTGGGGTTTATGAAGTTTTTTTTTTTTTTGAAGAATTAAAGTAGGGTTTCAAAAAGAACAAAAACTCTGGGTTTTGATTTTCTGTAAGAAGGAAGGGGATTTTTTTTTTTTTAAGAAAGAAGCAGAAGAAACCCTAGTTGAAAGCAGAAGGTGAAACCCTAGAAGGAAATATATTACAGAAAAACCCTATCTGAAAGATGGAAACCCTAGTAGCAGAATTGTGAAAGAGCCCGTGTAGGAAGAAACGACTAAAATGACAAATGCTAAATTTTAAGTGGAGAAGTTCATCGGTAAGAACAATTTTGCATTGTGGAAACTGAAGGTATGAGATTTGTTGGTGCAACAAGAGTTGCACACAACATTAGATGGGGTTATAAAGAAATTTGTTAGTGTGAAAGATTTTTATTGGGAGGACTTGGATGCCCAAGATCTCAGTACCATCAAGTTGTGCCTTGTAGTTGAAGATCTCTTCAACATTGGTGGAAAAACCTCAGCAACAAGTTTGTGGGTTAACCGCTTTATTTATTAATTAGGGCCCATGTATTTATTGTCCTTGAATTAAATTATTTCCTTGGGTACCTTCCTTTGTACCCCATATGATCCCCCTTAGGTATAACCCATATTATCCCCCATAGGTATATGACATTCCACCCCCCTTAAACATGTTTCGTCCCCGAAACATGAAAAGAACACAAATAATAAGATATACTAAAAAGAGTAGTCCACAAGTACCATTCACGTGCATTGAGCCATCCTAGAGAATGGTGAACATTCGATCTAGTTGTTGACTCGCTTGAGATGGAAACTATTTTTGGTAGTTCCTCGGTGTTGATGTGTTGTGGGTGGAGCACCTCACCTCTTTGTGTGTCGTATAGGGGTTGTTGTTCTTGTTTCTAATTCTTTGCCATCTTGCTGGGTGATGTGGGTGGTGATATGTTGAAGATTTAATTGATGGATGATCTTTCATTAATTCCTCTACTATTGGTGCCTGAGTGGTGTCTTGTGATTTTTTTGGTACCTCCACTATTGGTGCTTGAGTGGTGCATGAGTGGTGTCTGATGCTTTTCTTGGTACTTGGTTTGATGTCTTTGTGTGCTTGTTGAACATCAAAGGCTCATCATCTGATGTGTCAAGTGTCATTAGAGCTTTGTTCTTTTACCTCCACGGACTCTGCCTCGTCCTTAATGGAAATATCCTGCAATGTAATTTTCTTCTTTTTATGCCAGAGCTTCATGAATTTCGTCTACACATTAATATTAACAGTACCCACATATTTCATTCCAAAACAACATCCACATTATCCATATCTGAAGTATAAAAATCAGAATGCAACACATACTTATCGATAGAAATCTTCAAATCTTTATAAATTTGAACATCTTCGTTATCAACCTGTGTGTTTTCAATATGTTTTGCTGCAACTTGCAATTTTTTAGTCAAATTAACATTGATGCAATTATGCTTGCAACTAGGAATGATAGACACAATGATGTTCTCTTTATGAATACTTCCATGAACTTGTAATAGAGAAAGAGTAGTAGAAAATAAGCCTTTAGGGATCTTAGTGTCCTTCTTTCCAAATTGAGACCACTTGAGGGTATATGTCATAGAGATCATGATCTCTAGTGTCCTTAGTGTGGGCGGTTAATCTTTTGAGACTATATAAATTTTTCAATAATGGGACCATTAAACATCTTGTAAAAAACATCTTTCTATAACCCTTAATTTAGAATGAGGGTTTGGTAAAAATTTACCTACTTTGTAAGACAAATTTAAAATGGTCACAACTTGTCAATATGGCTCAAAAACCTTATTATAGTATATTTTCGGAATTAGGACAACCATTTTGCATCTTGCTATGTAACTGAGATCCTGATCTGAGCACTCTGGAAACTCAAATTCACACTACAATTGTCCCACTGTCACAAAAAAAAAAAAAAAAAAAAAACAAACAAACAAACAAAAAACAAAAGATTTTAAATTACCAATAACTTCCTCGTCTGGACTTCGATTCTGTTAGAGCAGGGTCTCCCAACGGTTATGATTTTTTTCCATTTTCGTATAATTTTGTATTGTTTAGTCTAACGTAGGGGTTTTGGGGTGGGTCAAAGCCCCCAACACATTGTAAATGGGTCAAGGGTAGACCAAGAGTCTGCAAACCACAATTTGTAGACCATTAGATGCTTAGGCTAAATCGCTATAAATAGATGAACCTTTTTTGAGTCATACGGAGGAATGAATAGAGATTGATGCGAAGTATGAACTGTTAGATCTGTGGTAGGGTTTTTTCGGTTAGGACTCCTGCTGGCTGTGTGCACGGAGATCCTCTGTCCTGTTGTGTGCGCACACAGAGCAGGGTCCACACACAACAAGACAGAGGATCTCCATGCACACAGCAGGACAAAGGATCTCCATGCACACAGCCAGCAGGAGTCCTAACCCAAACAACCCTATCACAGATCTAACAGTTTGTACTTCGCATCAATCTCTATTCATTCCTCACTATGACTCAAAAAATATTCATTTATTTATTAGCGATTTGGCCTACACATCCAATGGTCCACAAACCGTGGACTCTTGGTCTACCCTTGACCCATTTACAATGTGTTAGGGGCTTTGACCCACCCCAAAACCCCTGCGTTAGACTAAACAATACAAAATTATACGAAAATGGAAAAAATTCATAGTTGTTGGGAGACCCTGCTCCAAGAGATTCTACTGATTTTCTTTTTGAAATCGGGTAATTTTTCAAGGAGGGCTCAGATCTATAATCATTTCTCTGAAATTATGTACCAAAAAGTGCAAAAAGTGACAGGAGATCCGCCATCCACGAATTGTCTTCAGAATGTTTTTTGCAACACTGTTGATTTTAAATCATCAATATATCCCTCTGATCCAGACTCTGATTCAACTGATTTGTTTTTTAAAATTGACTGTTTTTTTTCAAGGAATCCAGATCTACTATTTTTTTTGAAAATTTTGCATGAAAAGATTCTGATCTGCTCTGCAACTTCGCTGCCAAAAAAATTCCTGCAAAAATGAAAAAAAAAAATTATCCCCAACTCTACCCAAGAAAGTGCTTTGATACCACTTGTAATAGATTTGACCTGCAAATATAATAAAATGAAAAATATACCCAAGAAATACCAAGATCAATCGAAGAATAGAAATACTTCTTTATTGATATCCTCAGAAAAACCCTTGAGGTAGGGTAACGCTATACAACTACTCTTGAAGGAAGGAGTTCACTCCACAAGCCATATGCTTGTCAATACAATCATCCTTGACATCTGACAATGGAGAGTCTCTAGCCTCTATATAGGCTTCATACATACAATACCATAGGTAATTACCATGGGTCTCTCAATACTATGCATTCATTCCAATGGGCTTATCACATTATTCCATAACTACTTGTGGTCCCATACATAATGTGGGTTAATGAATTTATTTATTATTATGACCCATCTATTTCTTATCCTTGCATTACATTATTTCCTTGGGTACCTTCCTTTGTACCCCATATGATCGCCACTAGGTATACCCTATATTATCCCCCCTAGGTATACTGCACAAACTAAATGGAGGTTTTAGACAGACCACAACTAGCTCTGGAGGAAGAATGGGGTCGATGGCTACAACATGATCCCTTTCCCACATTACAACAAGGGGTAGAATAGGATAGGAAAATGGTGAATAGGTTGATCCTCGATGGGGGTGTTTAGACGATGTTAAACCATCGCCAACCCTGGACATGTGGTTTTTTGGTGGATGGGCAACATAGATCTAATGAGTAGCACGCGAGGATTTTCAGTGGCCAAGGTGGGGGTGACCCCGAGGGAGTGTGCCAAGCTACCCACTTGGCACAAAATCCTCGACACATCGAGGACGCAAAGATAATTAACCTTGGGCACCATATGTTCTTTTATGTGGGGCATTTACTTCATAGGATTATGGTACGAGTTAGTGGGTTATGCAAACACCTTAGAAAAGGTAGTTGAGGTTTTCAAAGTCATCATGGAGGAGCAAACTTGTGAGATAATGGAGATAGGGAGGATTTTCCCTGACAGAGAATCAATCTACATTAATGATACATGAATAATGGGTGGTCTCAGGCCAAAGGAGCTCGGGATGGGATTAAACACTTGGCGCGTGATGAAGGAATGTCGAAGGTTTTGTTTTGTTTCATGGATCAACGTCACTCTGTTGGCTTGGTTATTTATAGAACCTATTGAGCACGTAGGGTGTCGGGGAGCTATAGCATCTGCGGGGTGGTACTAAACAACTCTAAATCTTGTGGGGTACGCATCGGGGGATTGTCTCTTGTGTGGAAACCTTATTCAACAAATTTATATCGAACCCGTCTACGGACCAGGTATTCTCGTGAGCTTCCAGTCTACTTATTTTGGTTCCCTTGCGTTTAAATCATATATAGGTTCAATTAATGCCGAGGAGTTGCAAAAAGTACCACTGTATGTAAGGTGGTGACATATTGTCTCCATTCTCTTCGGAAACGTGTGAGCGGAAGGTGTTTTCTATGGTAAAGGTTTTCACGAAGCTAGATGTTCTCAAGCTCATCTCCTTTGTAATTTCACATTCTATACAATGTTGACTAGGTACTTGATGGTATATTCAGGCTTGGGGAGGTCATGTGGTTAGTTCGGGTCTTTAAATTGGATACAATGTCATTTAGGGTTGTGTATTTGTGTTATTTTGTGATAATTCCCAGTTTTTCTAGTGATAAGCCTGGATATAGTCAAGGGTGGCGATCATTTTGGTCCGTCTCTTTGTGTTTTCCACTCTATTATTTTCATTGACAGGGTTGTGAGGTCACGGGAGGCCATCAAATGTATTTTGTGTGTTTCTTGGATAAATCCTCCTCTGGCCCTTTTTTTGAGTTAGTTGTGGTACTCCCATTGGCGGATTTACAATCCCTTGAACCTTCTGGGTTATCTTTTAACTACCGAGTCTTGGTTTTTGGTGTTTGGTATAGTGGTTTGTTCTCTATTTGGTTTCAACATTGTGAAGCTTCAAAGTTATCAGTGGGTGGTTTTGTCATCTCAGGAGGAATTATCTATGGTTCCTAGTTGTACTCAGTCTTGAGTCCTCTTTGGTTAGAATTCTCATGGTTGTAAGTATGTGGATAATGTTTACACTGAGTTTTTATCCCTGCTAGTTGTGTCTTGTCTTTGAGGAATCAAGGGTTTTTTGTCTCGGCCTAAACTTGTTGTCCTACGAAACTACACTTGTGGGTTGTCTCGAATCTTATTGGTCAAGTTTTATTGCAGGTTCTTTTGTTCGATGACATCATGACGTTGACTCATTAGTAGAAGAGGATGTTCCTCTGCGGTGTCCTCCTCCAAACAACATCGTCTCTTTGGTTGGGAATCATTGGAAAAATTTTATGATGCTCTGCCCTTGGAGGTTCGACAAGAAATACAATCCCTGGAGGCAAGAGCATTTAGTTAAAGACAATACCATTCAAATTCTGCAGTTTGTGAACGAAAATCAGAGTGGGTACCAAACCCAAGCAAATGGAGGAAGTGTTATTTATACTTCTTGCATTCAATATTTTCTCACAGACAGGTGACCTCTCTTCTTCATATGGTGTCGAGGGACAAGCAGGTTGATAATTATAAGTTTTTTGTAGGTCAGGAGGACCTCAAGCATATAATGTAGGATATTCAATACGATATGGATGACATTATGGTTTGAATGAACAAAATCGAGCGCTACATCAATTCTGATTCAGATACTAATTCCACAATGCCTCAAAATGGTGAAGCAACCATTGATGCCACACGAGTCAACATGGTCACTGGAAATTTGTATCTAGATCATCCAGTGATCATCTGCGACGAATGATTTCTACTGGTTCCCTTCCAATATTCGATTTCTGTGTTGGGCTATTATGTTTTTTGGCCCATTCATGTTATGCTTGTTTTCTAGTTCTATAGTATGTATGTTTTGTCAGTGGTCAACTTAGTGTGGTCGTTATTTCTACTCTCCATTACTTATGGTTTTATTGATCATAAAGACAACTATCACACTCGGTTATATATATATATATATATATATATATATATATATATATATATATATATATATATATATATATTGACTTTTTTAGTTGAAAAAATAAACCATATAATAAAAAGCACATCACTTGTAAATTTTGTTTTGAATATCAATAAAAATATAATCGATATTATTAAAAAAAATAAAAAATAAAAATTTAACTCTATACAAACTACATAGGACGTGCAACTCCACTCTATGCCTAATGAATGAATAATATTTTAAACTAAACATTTCATTCATGTGAAATGAATGATATAAATTCCATAAATCTGAACAGTTTCTTCGGGTTAAGCTCTATGCAAAACACCTACACTATTTGCCCAACCCAAGGTGCAGTTCGATCTTACCCAGCATATGATGAGTGTACAGTGGCATGACTTTCAAGTTGCAACCCCATACACATACAGGAAAGTCGATGTTCTTTGTTTTTGTAAAAAGTGAGAACAGTGAAAATATTAAAAATTGCTCTGTTATTCTCAAAATTCAAATGAGTCTCTCTGTTGATAGGGTTAAAAATTGCTCTGCTCTTCTCAAAAATCCAATAGTCTACTTATCTACAACTTTTACTCTTGTTGACCACACTTTGTTGACGACCCCATAGCAGTACACCCCTATTTTTTTAAATGGGACTTATCATGTTCGAGGTTCACGCCATTCAGATTTCATTGACAGACGACATTTTTATAAATGATGTAAACCCATTCTGCATGTTTATGATGTAAATGATCTAAGTAAGACCATCATGTATGTAACAACCTAGGTAAGCCTAGTATGTTGGTGATGATTTCTATCCTAGGAGGTTTTTTGTCTCACTAATTTACTTGTGTTTTATCGACACAAGTGATCGGCAGAGTTTTCCCCTCCAACCTCACCACAAAGCTAGGGTGGATTTTGTCATCCGCATGCTAAGTGAGTCCCAGTGTTTTCTATCGAGTCCTTGTAAAATTAGTTTGGGAATAATCCTAGCTATTTGGCTAAATTATTTTATTACAAGCTACTTGGTCTACTAGATCATGTTTTGAGTCACAAAATTGGGTACCTATTTGAGGGTCTATACGAATGGATATTCCCCTGTCATGTGTCTAAATGTATTTATCTTATGTAAAGAGTGTTGGAAAAAATAATTAAAATCCCCTCTCAGTCAATTAATTAAATTTTCTGGCCAAATTAATTAAAAATTCTTAAGCCAGAAATTTAATTAATTTTAGGTCCTAGGTGAGTATAAAATTCTTCAAAAGCAAAATTCGTTGGTCCCTAAAGAATGAGTTTTTAAAGGCCCTAGGCCAAGGGAATATTGAGAATTTCAAGAAATTTTGGACCCTTGGGCCTAGGTGGTTAAGTCAAATCAAAATTTTGAGGTAATTAACACAAAAATATTATTTTTGAGTTAATTAAAATGGATTTAAATGATAAATTCGTTTTTTCCTCAAATTTATAATTTCGACGATCCAGATTAAAAGATGATCAAATATTTTCGACGATTGAGATTTTTTTGACATGGATCAACCAAACTAGCCGTTGGTGATCTTGTCTTATAAATTAGAGGTCTTGATGTGACATTTGCATCCGATCTTTGAATCGTGCACTTGTCTTGGAAGCTCTTGTGATTTATTTTGATGAATAAAGCATAAATACTTTCGGGTTACAAACTTTTGTGTTCCTTTTCCAGATCTATGTGGTGAATTATTTGTAAACTCTACTACTTTGTTTGACATTTTTATGGTTGATGGCCTTCATCGATTGATCTACATACAAGTATCTTGTGCAGTTTTCTGGGTTCATAAAATGACATTTTTGATTTAACGGAAAGACTAGTTATCTATTTTTCTGAAGGATCTTATGTTTATTTTCTTAAATCTCTATCAATCTAAAGTTTAGATCTAAGTGTGCAGAGAATCGTTTTTTTAAGGTTTGAGCGTCTGGGGAAGTCTTTAGTTGGACCAGTCGACTCTTAGATTTCGTAAATATGAAAAAGCCCATTGTTTCTAATTTCTCAAAGCTATCTTACGAAATTGTGTTTATACAGGGTCTTCTAGAGGTTGTGCCTCTCTTAAAATTTTATATCTTCTAAAAATTGTGCTGAAATGGGTTTAAATCTGGCCATGAGGGCCTCCAATCTGTAGATTAACATTGTAAATTTTTATTTTTGTTCCAGGGTGTAAGGGTTTATTAATTATTTGTGCATAGTTTTGGATCTGTTCTGGTTTTGCAGGTTTGTAGGAGGTTTTCAGTTTTTTTTTTTTTTTTAAGATCTAAGCCAGATCTAACCCCCAGACGGCAAGATCTAGCCTCAGGATCGCTTTGCTGCAGATCTGAGTGTAAAAAGAAGATTTCAAATTCAACATTCTGAAAATCTGAGTAGTGTTGAAAAAATTTAAGTTTGCTTGACATTTTGATGTGTACTGGGTTTGTTTAAGATAATCACTACCTTTGTCAGCTGCATAAAACATTGTCTTCTCCCTCATTCTCTGCCTTTGTCTGCCCCCCCTTCTCCACGCTGCCTCTATCAACGTTTTTTTCTGCCTTCATGCAAGCATACGCTGCATATTTCCTAAACGTTGTCCAGCCTCATCCGCCATCCCTTCTCCTTTGCCCTCGTCCTCCTTTGTCGTCCTCTACGCTACTGTTCGCTTGCTTTCTCTCTGCCACCATCCAAATTTCTCCTATTGTTGACCCTCTCCTCACCTCGCCATTCATCATGCTTCTATCGCCCAACCTGTAAAAAAAAAAAAAAAATACACGCATACACAGTAAACTCAGAAACCCGCGTTTCATTTTATTTTTTTTATGGTTTGGATTCAATTTTATAGTTAGCGTTTAGATTTTGGTTAGCGTTGAATTTTTACGAGTTTCATTTTTTTTTTAAATTTTTTTTTTATTTGTTTGTATAGCGTTAGATTTTAATGTGTAGTTTTAGTTTAGTTCGTAGGTTTTAAATCGATTTTGTTTTATTTAACTTTTAGTTTTGTTTTGTTTTTTAGTTATGAGTTCGTAGATTTTAGATTGTAATTTTTAGATTTTAGTTTAGTTCCTAGGTTTAGTTCGATTTTGTTTGGGTAACGATTAGTTGTGTTAAAAGTTTAGATTTTAAATCAAGTGTGTTTTAGTTTTAAATTGTTTTAGAATTTCATTTCTTTTTTTAGATTTAAAAAATTAAAAAAATGAAAATTTTACTTTTAGTTTAGTTTGTTTAGCTCTTAGTTTTAACTCTTAGTTTTTTTTTTTAGATTTAGGTTTTTAGATTTTAATTTTTTGTATATATATATTTTGTTTAAAAAATAATAAAAAATAAAAAATTATTAAAATTCTAAAAAATTCTTTTATAGTCAATGAGCTTTTAAAATTTTATCCTAAGTTTGACTATATAAATTTTTCATTTTAATTTCTCGATTGGAATAAATTGGAACATTATAAATTCGGAAATATTGCAATGATCTGGTATTTCAATTTGATAGTCACCTCATGATAGCATTGTTGTGGATTCAGATTATTTTAATGCATAGTTGTGGTGCGTTCTATTGAATATTATTGTGGTCATTTGTGTTTTCATAGCAGCAGTTATACATCAATTACTTGGCTTTAATTGCATAACGGGATCTTTTAACTCCATAAGGCACTGGTTTTAAGATAATTGATCTGTGAAATCTCGTTAACCTCATCAAGTACTTGGTTATTTGATTGTGTCTTCTGAGTTAGTTGACTTCTAACCAATTATATTTCTTCATTTCTATTAGGGTCTACCTCCCTTAGCTTGCAAGGAGACAGCTTAGATAGAGAGATTGGGGATCAGGGTGACAACCCCCGATCTGAGCCGTTGTCGCGGTGCCTAGAAATTTTTTGCGACAACATTTTTTGGTGCCGTTGCTGGGGACCAATTTATTGGACTTTGGCTTTATGACATTCATCTCTTTATTCATCTTTCATCTCAGGTATTTGGGTTAGCTTCCTGTCCTAGTGGCGACTCCATTGGCTTCATCTTCCCCAAGAATTTGTACTAGAAGACATCCAGGTAGCTTGATTAATCCTACTTTGGATCCTGAAAAGGTTCTGAGAGTCTGATTACACAAGCTCTTTTCTCGTACACTTCTTGTTAATCTCGGCCAGGAAGCTCCCTCTGATATCCATTCTCTTTTTTGTGATCCGCCTCAGCACGATATCATTGATGTATATAACACGTGTAATTTTGCTAATATTCAGGGTTATCCCCATGCTTTCCCTCAAACTGGAATGGATAAACTATCTTCTTTTCAAGGAAATGATGCAGTTAGTGTCAAGTCTCATTTGTTTGCTTTCACTAATTGGTGGAATAGATTTGCAGTTGCAAATAACAATTTCGATGATGTAAAGATGAAGCTTTTTGTTCTTACTTTTGGCCAAGATGTTGTAGACTGGTTTATGGAAAAACCTGATAATTCATTCGATACCTTTGAATCAATTGTAGCTGCCTTTAAGGACAAGTATGGTGATAAAAGGGAAGATAGGAGTTTGGTGAAAGAGATCAGTACCATAAAAAAGAAAGAAAATGAAATGATTGAAGAATTTAACAGGAGATTTAATGGTATCCTTAGAGACATATCTCAAAATCATAAACCTCCTGATGGATCTCTTCTGAATTTTTACATTGATGCTTTTAATTCTGATACTTCATATGAGTTAAGGTGGGCCAAAACTGCAAATTATAAGGCTTGTCAAGCTTTAGCTGAAGAGCTTGAAAAGGATAAAAGGGCATTAGGGAAGTCTGAAATTCCCGGTTTTGATAGGGTTGCAACTAAGTTGAAGGGACCTAAAGGTAAAGAACATTTAGAAGATGATGATGACCCTATGAAAAAGTTAATGCAAAAGCTTGAAAGCATGGAGCTTAATCAAGTGAAATTAATCTCTAACCATGCTAAGGAAATAAGCACTTTACAGTCTAGGTTGGTCCAAATGGAAAGGGCTCAAACGCAGAATTCCCAACCTAGGAATCATAATAACAATAATCGAGGAAATAATAATTGGTTGAAAACAGGTCAATCGAGTGAGCAGAGACCTCCGAATCCGCTTGAATCTACTAATATAGTTGATGAAGCTCCTCCTTATTGTAGAGCTTGTGATGCTCTTCATGAAGAGGTCACTTGTCCCATTGTTAAAAGAATCATGAATAGTGGAATGTTTGGGGCAATTAATCAGATAAATGTTGTTGGTAAGGAGTTCTCTTTGTCTATGGAATATTGGATGGAAGTTAAAGAAAATATTCAAGATGTTAGGTCTTTCACATCTTCGCATATCATCAATAATTTTGATCATGAGAGGGATTTGATGATTGAATTATTTGGTGAAAAGCCTTCTCCTGATCAAGTTTTGGAAATTGATAAGAACAAAGGATTAACTTATCAGAGAAGGGATAAAGAGCAAGGTCATAATCAAACTCCCCCTCGAATTTTTAATCCTAGTCCTAGTTTGGATATTGATTTGGGTGCATGGTTGAATAATGCTAAGATCTTGGTGCCTATTACTGAGATTTTAAAGTTTCCTACTCAGAGAGATAAAGTTTTAGATGTTCTTGGAGCTTCACATGTTAATGTTACTCAAGATAAGACTTCTGAAGTTTCTTATCAAGATGCCCCTATATATCTGCAAAAAATTGAATCGGATAACAAAGATCATCAACCATTTTTTGTTACTTTGATGGTTAATGGTTATAAATTGAATAATTCTATGTTGGATTCTGGTGCTTCAGCTTGTGTCATGACCAAGAGGGTCATGGAATAGCTTAATTTAAGAGTTTCTAGACCATACTACAACATATGTGCCATGGATTCTAAGAAAATTGAAGTTCATGGGTTAATCAAGGATTTACAAGTTCATTTATCGGTTTACCCTGACATCATGATTGTTATGGACATAGTTGTAGTTGATGTTCGAGTGCTTGGGGTATGTTGTTATAAAGAAAGTGGGCTTCTGATCTAGGAGGAAGTATTCAGATGAACTGGTCTTATGCTATGATTCCTTCCCCTAGAGGTGAAGGGTTTGTGAAGCTTAATAGAGAACCTGAAAGAAGATTCCATGTAGAAGATCCTAAAAGACCTCATAATGAAATAATTAAGGAACAACCTGACATGGGGAATTATGCTATTATGTCTAATTTCATGGTTCCCTTAGATGAAAAGGTTGATGAGAAATTTGAGGACCTAAAGGATCAGGTTTGGTACATGCATTTTGATGGTGCAACATCTAGGTATGGTAAGGGTGCTGGAATTGTTTTGAAGTCTCCCCTTGGTAGTGTTTTAAAGTTTTCCTATAGACTTGAGTTTGATGCAACCAATAATGTGGATGAGTATGAAGCCTTGTTGTTTGGTTTTGAATTGGAAAAGGCTTTAAGAATTAATTTGCTTAGTATCAAGGGAGACTCTGATCTGGTTATCATGCAAGTTAAGAACAAATTCACATGTAAAAATCAAAGGTTAAGGAATTATCGAAATGATGTGTGGAATTTTATGGAACACTTTGATGCCATTAACCTTGAAGCTATCCCAAGAGAAAAGAATGCCTAAGCGGATGAGCTCGTTGTGGCCACTTCTACTTTACAATTATCTGATGAATTAATTAAGGAAAAGATAAAAATGGAAATTATTTTCAGACCTTCAGTCCCGAATAATTCAAAGCATTGGCAAATTTTTAATGATGAAAAGAAGACTATTCATTTTCTTAATAACTTGGATGAGTTTGAAATTTTTTGGATAAGTTCTAAGGAGGATGGATCTGAGGATCGTGATGATATTATAAATCCTACTCCTTGGAATATCATTGCTTTAGGGAAACACTTTGATCGGCATGATGCCACAAAGTTGAAAGAGGAAAATAAAATGGATCTGGGTGAATTCATTGAAGTAAATCTTGGTACTTCTAAGGATCCTAAGATTGTTAAAATTGGTAAAGGTACTAATGAAGAAGAAAGGGAAAAGTTGACAAATTTACTTCATGAGTATAGGGATGTTTTAGCATTCTCATTGTTATAGCATCATTTTTCACCCTCATGTGATGCATGATTGTATTTCTGGCCTTGGGCACCCATTCCCACAGACTTGGATAAAAGTTCATAAAAAACAGTGTTTAAAATCCCATACGCGGGTATGCCCAGACTTTTCCGCGTGTATACGCGATTCCATATATACTTTTCCGCGTATGCCATTAAAATCATTAAAAAATATACAAAATTCCCTATTTTCGAGGCTAGGTTGATGGTTATTCCAGTAATTCAACCACCCCATCCTGTGGCCAACTGTTTCCAACTGATTGAAACTACTTTGAGGGAGTATAAAAGCCCCTCATGTGCATGGCCTAGGAGGGAGAGAGAAGTTAAAAATATTATACTCTGTTGGAGCCCCAATTCAAGTCTGATTTCCCGTGCCTCCTGCACTTCCCAGATTTTTACAGGAAACCCTTGTTTCCTGGAGATGTTCATCAGTTTATATGTCATCTCGTGTGCACAAGTCTTGAAATTATCCTAGCGAGGCAAGGGCGGGACGGATTCAGACGATGGTTTGTTCGAAGATCGTGGAAGGATTCAGGTGATCTCTCCACCTTACTATCATTGTACATGCTGTTCGTAATGAAGAAGAACCATCTTGTTCCCGAATTCACGTGTTAATATATGCTTGCATATGTGAAAAGATTGTTATTTAAGCATTTATTATCGTTTATATGATGTTTCACATGGATTTCACTGACATTTAGGATAAATATATGCTGTACAACTAGATTTCCATGCACGTTTCTTCTTGATTTTCACGTTGAAGAGGAAGAAGGGTTGCTGGGGGTTTGGACCCCGTGGGATCTACATCAAATGTAGGATCTACGGGTGAGTTCTACAATCGATTTTATCTAGTTTTCAGTATACAAGTGTGGTTGTGTGAGTCCTTCTTGAATAGTGTGCCCTGATCTGTGGAGGTTTTGACCCAACGACCTCTAGGGAGTTATTTCCCGGAACAGAACTGGCGACTCTGTTGGGGATCACATTCTTGTGATTCCCCTGTTGGGTGGTTTCAGCTGTTTTAAAGGTTTCCAACAGTTTTAATCATTATTTCCATTCCAGTTAGCTTTTTCTCAGTCAGACTGAAGACCTAGTTCTTTATCCAGGCTTGATCATTTTTTTTTTTCATTAGTTACCTTTCCATACGCGAGTTTTTCTACACACAGACACGTATACACACATTTTTGGTTAAAGTAAGTCACGTATACGCGTGTTTCCTTTGACACAGCCGTGTATGCATGCCTGTTGCAAAGCTGATAAGTAGCGTATGCCTGGGCAAATTTTGAAATTTTTGATTTCTTGACTTTTAGTCTTGTCTGCCTGTGGAGACCTGTTCCTACAGTGTCCTTATAGTCTCTAGATTGTGTTGATAGTGGTTATTGGTCTTTTTCTCTCTTGTTTGGTTGAATACTGGCTTATTTGGGAAATCTTGTTTTTTAGTGCTTGCATTTCTAGTTCGAGTACCAAGATCTCTTTCTGGAGATTCTTGGCTATTCTGCTTTATCAGGACAGAGAGCTTCTTCTCGTATGCTCTTTCCTCACTTTATGTTTTGCTTAGCACTTTAATCTTTGCCTACTTTTCGGTTAGTTTTCTTGATTTCATGTGACTAGGTCTTGATTTCGGTTAGTTTTCTTGATTTGAAGAGTCATTTTTGGGTCTTTGAAGTTTTTTTTGCTGCAAGATTGTGCTATTCTTCTGGGCTGAGTTGCTGAGTTTCTTGTCTTCCTTTTTTCTCTTATAAATCTTGCTACTAGTTGGCACTATAAGATTTGGAGCATTTTGTTGAAGTTTTTCTTGAAATTCAGAGATTGTTTGGCTTGGTAATTGGATAGTTTTCTCGGTCTCTTTGAAGTCTTCTTTTATAAAATTCAAAAAGCTCAAAAACATTTTGTTTTGCCTTTGATTTTGTTTTGGTTTCTTTTCATCTTTTGAAGCTTTGTTGAGATTTCTTGCCTTCGGTTTCTGACTTGATTTGGGAAGGGAATTTTCATTGGTTTCTTTGTCTTGTTTCAATCATATTTTGGTGTCTTTATACTGAGAGTTTCTGATTTTGGGAACTAGCTTTGTGGACAACCAGAAAAGTGATAAAACTGAAGGATTCTTTGGAAATTTCTCTTTGCTTTGGTAGTTTTTTCATCTTAGAATTAGCATGCTCTTAGTAATTTGCATTAGGTGCACTTAAGCATTTAGTCTTTTTCATAATTTTTGCGAGTGTGAAGTTTTTTATCTGAAAATAAAAAAGAAAAAAAATATAGTCTCGTAGAACCCGTGTAGAAATTTCTTTTCATCAAAAGGCAATTACTGCATTTGCATGTAGTTTGGTTTTCATTAATTTCTTTTCTGCGTCATAAAACACCACGAGTTTCATTTCCATATCCCCTTAAATTAATATAACAGCCAACTAAAATAAGCACAATAATTTAAAAACAACTAGCAAGTTTATTTTTAAGTGTCATACACCAACTAGCTAGGTTGTAGGGCGTTGGATTAGGTGAGTGGAGAGTTAGCTCTCTAAGGCCGCTCAAACTAAAACATAAAAGTTTATTAATTGAGCGAAATCCAACTCCGTTAAGTGGATCGGGAAAGCTCTCCTCCAGAGAGTCAAGCGCGAGGGGAAGTGAAGGCCGAGAAGAGAGATACCCCCTCTCTGATTTGCTGGATCTTGCCTCAAGACCGTTCCACCCGGCTTCTGACACGGATTGGTGCCCATAGTTTCCATTCCTAGGTTCCACACAAGCGACTGCGGGGGGGAATACCCGTGGTACTTGAGGCAGACTTCGTATCACTTCCAGTAGTGCTTCTAGAGGGTGCCCTGGCGAAGCTTGGGTACTTGCACCAGCAAAGGCTGTTGTTAGGAGGTCGGCGTAACTGTTTCTGTTACCTTCGCTAGTAGGCCTGGGCTGTAATTATCCCAGACTATTTTCGGGAGGTCCTATTTTTTGCTTTCTCATATTTTGGTGTCCAGTCCTAATCACCTGGAGCGAAAATACCTGAAAGCTGCTTGTTTGGGTTGTATCTTAGGGATTTTTTGTAGTGAGTGCTCTTTGCTCCTAGCTTGCCTAGCTTTATACTTTTTTGAGTCTAATTAAATCTATTAAAGTGGCTGATCAAGCGCCTCGTCGATCGAGGAGAGTTCGGGGGTTATCTCCTGAAACTGTTGAGCCTTCTGCAAGAAGGCGTAGGAGTAACATAGCAGGTGAATATCACCCTGTGATATCTGACGCAGTGGAGAGAGATCCTCCACAAGGGCTTGAAGGTTTCGTAGTTGGTTCCGGTGTTGAGAGGAGTGTTCCGCTCACCTCGAGAGTCTTGTTTCCGGGAGAATTAGGAATAGAAGTAGAGGAAGTACTTGAGTCTCCTCAGTCACTTCCATCTCCTCTTCCTCTTGATTATTCGTTTGTTGTTGAGTACATCGGACCTGAGTCAGAGAGACTAGAAAGTCCTCATTTTTATTCATACCTTTTGATGGCCATGACTGGGAACGCAGCTTCGGCTGTGAGTGCTGCAGGCATTCAGACTCCTGCTTCAGTAGAAGGAGGAGGCACTATTTCTATATCTTCGATTGCTTCTAGTACTGCTGTGTTTGGCTCTGGTTTCACCCAAGCACATGCTTCTCAATCTGGTCCCTTTTGTTTTGGAATGCCCACTAGTGGGATTCCTTCGTTTTCCTTTTCCACTGCTACAGCTGCATCTACACCCATGTCTTCCATGGCTAGTGGGTCAGCTTCTTTTCAAGGGTTCCCCTTTGGGACTGGGCACATTCCTAGTTCGAATCCTTCCTTGGGGTATTTTCCTTTTACTTCTCAGACTCAGAGTTTTAACCCTTGGTCTGGAGGTCAGAGTTCGACTACCTTTACAGGTTGGAACCCTGTATTTACAGCAATGGGGGCAGGGAATCAGTTTTACGCTGGTCAACAAGGGAATGCTTCTTTCCCTTCATCGAGTGCTTATCATAATTTTTCCCCTCTTTCTAATGCTTGGAACCCCTATCAGGGGCTTTCCTCTTCATTCATGACTTCGGGGGGGGAACTGGTCCAATCTTTGGTAACTCTACGTTGGGAGGGGGTCCTTCTCCAAATGTTGGGTCCTATGGCCCAACATTTTCTACGAGTTCTTTCTAGAAACCTGGTGCCTCATCAAATCCAGGTTATTCTTTTCAGAATGTAGGGAATTCATCCCACCAAGGATGGAATCCTCAGGCTCCTCCTCGCTTACCTTTTCTGGCAATGTTAAACTTTCCATATCTGTCGAAATTGACGAATGATCCGATCCGATATAGTCCAGGGTGGCCTCCGGTTCCTACCAAAATACCTTTAGACATTCCAAAGTTTGAAGGCAAGAATGGAGAGGACCCAGCTGATCATATCACCACCTTTCATTTATGGTGTTCATCTAACTCCCTGATCGAGGATTCAATTAGGTTGAGATTGTTTCAACACACCTTAACTGGAAACACCGCCAAGTGGTATATTGAGTTAACTGGGGGCAGTTTTGCTACTTTTGGAGATTTGGCTACGAAATTTCTAAATCATTTCCAGTTGCCTGTCCGTTATGATGCCGAGACTGAACTCCTGGCTAATTTTAAATAGGACAATGTAACCCACATTTATGATCATATTCAGGAATGGCGAAGAAGGAAGAGGCTTATTAAAGCTCATATTCCGGGAGAATTCATTTTGGAATGGTTTTTGAAATCCTTGCAGTCAGATATTTCTAAGGATGTATCCCTGTCCGGGGTATTTTCTGAGGAACAGGCCATTTTCAGGGCCCAGCAGCTTGAATTGATATATTCTCAGTTTGGAGTCCTTCATAAATTTTTGCCTAATGCTCCTCGCTCCAAATTAGACTTGTCCAAGACTAAACCCGGTCCTCATGGTGATGGACTTATTGGGTCGATCAATAGTGGTGCAGCTATCCTGCTTAGTCAATTGCAGCAGTTGTCTATACAATCTACTTCTTCTGGTCAGGATGTGCCTGCTGAGTCATCGCCTTCTCAATCGTTGTCAATAAATGCCATTCAGACTTCCGACCCCAAAGGAAATCAACAATCCGAAGGGAAGAAGAAAGGACGGAAAAATAATAAGAAAAATGGTAAGAATGGGAAGGGTAATGCAAATAAATCCAACGAGCATGTTGGTGAGGGTCCAAAGGATAAAAATAAAGTGAAGTTTCCATGCAAGTTATGTGCTGGAGACCATCTTACTCACCTTTACCCTAAAATTCAGGATGCACAACGCTTGTTAGCTCAGCAGGGTTCTTCTAGTTCCCAGGCTGTGTTGACAAACCCTTTTTCCCAAGGGCAACAACTAGTTGTTGGCACGAATCAAAATACTGGGGCTTCCTTTGGGGGCACCCAGGAAGGGGAAACTCCGTCAAACATATACATGATGAGTGCTCACGTGGATATCGGCACGAGATCCCGTGATTATGGCGAAGATGAGTCTTCAAAATCCAAGGGTGCTCCCGATGCTACTGAGCCGCTTCACATTACGAAGCCTACTATTGAGCCTATACCTCAGATGCCAAAAGAATCTACTAAGCGTACGACGATTAATCCAAATTCCAGGGCTGCCCAAAAATACTCTATTGTGGAAGATCTGGCACAGAGTCCTTGTGCCATGTCGGCTCTTGAGGTGCTCCAGTCTTGTCCGGCTCAGCGTAGTGCCCTGCTCACTGCTATTGGGGCTGTCGATCCAAAGAATTCTCTTATGATTACATTCGATATGTATAATTTTAAAAAGAGACTCCCCCATCATATTCCTTTTCATATCAAATCATCGTTCCGGAAATTCAATATCTTTCGGACGGTCGTTGATGAGGGTGCTTCCACATGTGTGATGTCTCTCACATGTTGGAAGGGAATTGGATCTCCCACAGCTGTTCCATCTGCTACTCTTCTGACTGTGTTTGATGGTCATTCTCACAGACCCCATGGTATTGTCCCAGCTTTGCCCATCTGTGTTGGGGACAAAACTGTAAATATAGAGGTTGAGATAGTTGATGCAAGCTTGGACTACAACCTTCTGTTGGGGCGAAACTGAATTTATGAGATGGATGCCATTGCATCCTCATTATTTTGGATTATTTTTTTCCCTCATGAAGGGAGGATTGTTACAGTGGATCAACTGGATTATTCTCCTGTAGACCCGAATGCATCTACTGACTCAACTATTCCAAAGTTGGATAATACCAAGTCGCCCGTTGAGAATTTAGGGGTTGGAATGCATTCTTCTTTGATGGGTACTTTTGATATTCCACCTCCTACCATTCATATAAATGCAATTTCATCCTCCAGGGCTCCTCTTCAAAGAGAGTTCTTCAGAACTCATTATTTTTCAGATCCTTGGACCTTGCCTTCCCCTACCTCCACATTAGCGGAAGGTCAAGTGGGTGGAATGGAATTTCCGATGTCTGCAACTAAGATTGCTTATCAATCTATTGTTGACTCTACAGAGTCCATTCCAAATCCTCTTTCTCCGGATGAGTTGGATGGCGATGTGGCTCCGGCTTGGATACTTAGTTCTTCTTCTGCCGAGGATTGCCTTGATACCACTCTTCCATCTGAAGAGGCCATCCTGGAAGCTATGACTGGTATAGATAGACCGTGGGATGATTTGCATCATCGGTCTTACTTTTTACCTGATTTGAGCGAAGTTGAATAAATTTTTCCAAGTCCTTTGTCTCCTGGTCCTATTCGCCTAGTCCTGAACCCTTTAGCACCAACACATGTATATGCTGAAGGGAACATGGCTGTGATTTCTCCAACTATCCCGGTGAACATTTCTAGGGATCCCAATGTTATAGAGAATGTCTTCATCGGAGCTGAATGTTCCCCTGAAGAGATTCAGATTTACACCGATCTCTTTAAAGTGTTTAGGGACGTATTCGCTTGGTATTATGAGGAAATTCCTAGTATAGATCCATCTATTATCCAGCATGAGATCAAGACTTACGAAAATGCTAAGCCTGTGAGGCAAAAACTTCGTGTGGTCAATCCTAGGAAGGCTACAGGTATCAAAGCCGAGGTGGAGAAGCTGCTTAAGGCGGGATTTATTTTGACTGAGTGGGTTTCGAACCCTGTTCCCGTAGATAAAAAACAAGGAACAATTCGAGTTTGCATTGATTTCAGAGACCTTAATAAAGCATGTCCGAAAGATAATTACCCCACACCATTTATAGATCAGATTATCGATGAGTGTGCTAGGAATGAGATTTTCTCCTTCATGGACGGTTTCTCCGGATATAATCAGATTACTATCCGTCCTGAAGATCAGCATAAGACTGCCTTTATTTGTCCCTGGGGTACTTTTGCTTACAAGAAGATGCCTTTTGGTCTTAAAAATGCTGGGGCTACCTTTCAGCGGGCCATGTCATATGCCTTCCACGACATAAAACATATTATCGAGGCATACTTGGATGATTTAGCTGCTCGTTCTCGAAAGAGAATTGATCATCCAGCTCACCTCCGTCAAGTATTTGAACGATGTCATTTCTACAAGATTAGGTTGAATCCGAACAAGTGTGTTTTCATGGTCACATCTAGTCAGTTATTGGGATTTATAGTGTCTAGGGAAGGGATTAGGGTAGATCCCTTCAAGGTTGAGGCAATACTTCGGTTTCCTCCCCCGTCGTCTATTCGTCAACTTCAAAGTCTATAAGGAAAGGCTAATTTTCTTCGGAGATTTATCGTAAATTATGCTGAAGTTACCAAAGGATTTATGAGATTGTTGAAGAAGGGAGTTCCATTCTTTTGGGATAACTTCACTCAACGCTCATTCGATGCTTTGAAAAAAGCATTGACCTCTGCTCCTTTATTGAGTCCACCTGATTATAGCAGGGATTTCCTTTTGTATCTTGCAACAGCAGAGTCTACCATTGGTATGGTTTTGGTTTAGGAGGACGATGCTCTGAAAAATCATGTTATATACTATCTTAGTCGAGGCTTGATAGGACCTGAACTCCGGTATACTCCGATAGAGAAGCTAGCTTTAGAAGCTGTTCATGCTGTGCAGCGACTCAGGCATTACATTCTTCTACGAAAAACTTATGTTTTGGCAGCAGCCAATCCATTTCAGTTTGTTCTCAGTAGGCGAGTGATTGGGGGCAAATACAATATATTGATTGTGATTTTGCAAGAACTTGATCTTGAGTTTATGTCTGCCAAGTTCAAGAAATCATTAGTTTTCGCGGAATTAATCTCTGAGTTGCCCTGTGGAGAAGAGATAGTCTATTATGAATCCTTCCTGGATGAACATTTATTTCTTATCTCTCCACAGGATCCTTGGTATGGAGATATAATTGTGTATCTTCAGACTGTGAAGTTTCCCTCTACTTTTTCGAAAGATGAGCGCCGTAAGTTGCGTCACTTGGTTAAAAATTACTTGATTATTTGTGATGCTTTATACCGTCAAGGGGTTGATTCAATCCTGAGACGATGCTTAACTCTCGAAGAAGCTGAGGCTGTGATGAATTATTGCCATAGTGGAGCTTGTGGTGATCATTTATCTGGGCTTGCTACAGCCCAAAAAATCTTGCGTGCTGGATACTTTTGGCCTTCAATTTTCAAAGATTTTGTGGAGTTGGTCAAAAAGTGTCATCCGTGTCAAGTTGATACTCGAAAAATGCGCGCTCATCCAGCTCCGCTTTTTCCAGTCATTACTGTCAGTCCCTTTACAAAGTGGGGTATTGATTATAATACTTGTAACCCACCTTCGGCTAAAGGTCACAAGTGCATTATTGTAGCAGTAGACTACTTTACGAAGTGGGTCGAGGCTATGCCTACTTTTGGGAATGATGGTGAGACAACAGCTCTTTTTCTTTTCAACTAGGTTATTGCTCATTTTGGTATTATTAGAGAGATTGTCACTGATCATGGCAGTCATTTTCAGAATAACATGATGGCTGAGTTGGCTCTAAAATTAGGTTTCCGGCAGGAGCATTCATCTCTGTATTATCCTCAGGCCAATGGGAAAGTGGAAGCCGTGAACAAATCCTTGAAGACTATTCTTCAAAGGATGATTAATAAAGCTTGATCCAACTAGCATATCATGTTGTATCCTGCACTTTGGGCATACAGGACGTCAGTGAAAACTGCAACTGGCTTTACTCCGTTTCAACTAGTTTACGGGCTGGAATCCATATTTCCCATTGAATGTGAGATTCCTTCTCTTAAGTTAGTTGTTGAGATTCTTCCTGACACTTCTAGTCTTGAAGAACACCTCCTTCATTTGGAACATCTTGATGAGCAGCGTCGGGATGCAGCCACGATGAATGAGGCACATAAGAAACGAGTCAAAGTTCAATACGATAAGGCGGTCAAACCCAGGGTTTTCTCAGAAGGCGGCCTTGTTTTGGTCTATGCCCAGGAGAAGGATGCCCTGGGGGTGGGAAAGTTTAAGTCTATGTGGTATGGCCCCTTCATCGTTAAAAAAGTCCTTAAAAAAGGAGCTTATACCTTGGTTGATTTCGAAGGAAATGAGTTGCCGGAGCCTAGAAATGGGTTCTATTTGAAAAAGTATTATGCCTAGGCTTCGGCCTGGCATTTTGCTTTTGTGTATAGTAGTTTTGTTTTGTACATATCTGGTTTTTTGGTCTTTGATGTGATGGTGATGTTTTTGATCTGCTTTGGCAGGTTGTGTCGAATGTCATGAGTCATTATGGGTTCGCCGATGGTGCTAGTAGACACACCCGGAACTTGGCTTTTGCGGCTTGGGTGCTTCATCTTCCATCCGGTCAGCTGTTAGTGTCAAGAGAAGTCTGCATTGGTCATGCTTCCAATAATATGGCAGAATAAACTGCAGTTATTTATCTACTCTCAAAGGCAATATCTTTGGGTGTTGATTCGTTAGTAGTTTTCTTGGACTCCCAGCTGGTGGTGTCGCAGTTGAACAATACTTATCAGGTTCGAGATCCATTTTTACTCTGGTTGTTTTTGAGGGTACGTTTGTTACAAAGATCATTTCAATTTTTAAAATTTATTCATATTCCTCGAGAAGACAATTGGATGGCAGACTCATTAGCTAATCAAGCAATTGATTGGCATATTAATCATTCAATACATTAAAACTTAATTATAAAAAAACATCATACATGTTTATACATTTGTAACATCACATCATAAATCGCTGTATATATCATCAGAGTGCTCAAAAAATTATACAAAATTTGGATCCATAAGTCATACAAAAATTAGGGCTTATGCCCGATCATGTTCAGTATCAAAAAATATACAGTCATCCAGTAATCATATCTATCTACTCCTGTGGGCCCTGCCCAAAATTCGTGTTCCTATAGAACACGACTGCAGTAGCGACTCGGCGGAATAATCGAACCCAGTCACGTGGTACTCCTACCACCCGTCTCTGGATGGCCTCAAGCAGATCTTCCACTGCAGCCATAGGTACTTGGCGAGTTAACCCCTCCAAGTTCCTCTGTACAGTGTGGAGGGTCCTGTCTGGGTCTACTGTATCTGCCTCGCCTCTGCGGCGCTTATGTCGTGGGTAACCCTCAATACGGACTGGTCCAACATTTGTATCATGGTCATTACAATATTGTAAGTCATTTTGGAATCCAATCAAAAACATGTTTTGTTTTCACATTTTTTTTTTCATATATATTGAAAAAATCTAAAAAAATCACATAAGTCAAAAAATTGCAATTTTACCAATTGTGCCCCATGCCGCGCCAGGTGGAAGGACGAGGTCTGGATCACCGCGGAAGTCCATCCCAGCATAAGGGTAGTCCTCCACTGCTATGACTTGTTCTTCCCACCATTGGAAGAACTCGTCATCCCAAGTGGTTCGGGGAACTTCACTTCCCCCCAGTCTCTTCATCAAATCTTCCCATTGGGCAATTCTTGGGTCTCTTGGGCTACTGATTGAAGAGATCACTCTGGGTCGAAGACCAGGAATTTTCTCAAAGAATAATGTCATCAAGATCGTACCATATCCGAAATTTTTTGTCTTTGCTTTGCGGATGGAAGTCAGTTGTTGCTTCATATTCATTAGTAGAGCTGTGCACCAATCATATAGGTGAACTAAGCATTCTACTGCTATGCTCATCTGCATCCTAGATGCCTGTTGTAGGGAAGCAGATCTTGCTACCCTGCCAATGGTGAACAGGAGAATTTTCATGTGCAAATCTCTTAAGTCTTTTATTGCAATTTGGGTCCCTACTTTCTTGGACCCCTCTATACAGTAGACGTAGACATAGTCATCCATTGTGAGCCCTCCCAAAGGCTTACCGTGCAAATCTACTGGGTCCTCCCTCTGGGAGAGTCTAGTAATGAAATAGATTTCTTCTACCTATATATGTATGGGCATTTGATCTATTATGAAGCAATCCTCTTCCGGTTCCCAATAATTTACTAGCATTTCGAGCAACTAGACATTACTCTTCATATTTGGCATTTTGAAAAATTTGAGCAATCCACAATTTCGGAGGAAATTGAGCGACTGTTGGTCTTGCATAACTTCATTTTCAATATCACTGTGCTCACGTTCCCTCCAAGATATAGTCATCCTGAGAAAAATCATTAATTTTTCCATTAGAAACGCATTTTTTCATTTCGGGTTGCGCATACGCGACTTACTCTGTACACAGTCGCGTATACACGCGGCTTGGTTTGTATGAACCTGCGTATGCGCAGAGAAGAAATTTAAAACAAATATTTCTACGGTGAAATTCCTAAATTTTAAACTTATGAATGGACAAAATTGATGACAAAGATGGATTAAGAGCTTACCTGACTAGTTTGGTGAAGTTTGACGGTCGATTGCTCCTGTTTTGACAGAAGAAGCTTTTTCTCCAGAGCTTTTTTTTCCAAATTAGCAAGTAACAATGAACCAAATATGAGGTAACATGTGTATTTATGCCCAAAAAATTGAAAATTTTTGCAAAAATTTGTTATGCCTATTTTTTCAATCTATCTTAAGCTGCATAACCCGGATGCTTGGAAGTGCCCAGATTGGTATATTTTCAGGTACATTTTGATGAAGTTGAGATTTTTCCGGTTTTTGATCCATGACTGCTGACCCGTCATGGCAAGTATATGATCTTCACTGGCATATAGGTTAGGGAATCCACTTTTTCGTTGCATTTTGCATACTAGCCTCCATTCTGATCAGTTGCCATAGGGTCGATCCCATCAGGTCATGAGTATTTAACCCATTTCACTCGCCGATTTTTTAATCATGACTTGGTGGTAGAGCCTTCCTTTACATGGGCTTCCTAGTTAGTTCCTCACTATCACTTGTTGCCCATGCTGCGTTTTATGTAGGCTCGAGAGTCCTCTTTTAGTCCCGCCATGACTTATGTGTTGAAGCTTCATTCTTCTTCTTCTTCACTATCATTATTCTGGCTATTACACTAGAGGCTCCCTGGTGTTGTTGAGTTGTATTACTGCATTGCATATTGGCTACTTGTTTATCCTGGCCTTTAGCCGGCTTCATTTGGACTCGATGTTTAAGCCATCTTTTGACCTTGACTGTCTGTACAAGTTAACCGTTGCATGCACTTAGCTATTGCGACTTGACACCCTTTTTACCCATGGATGGAACATTCCTTTGAGTATCACTGACCAGTTTCCGCCACCTTGCATTGAGCATAGGATCGTTCCTATCCCAGGAACTGGTGCATCTATTTCTTGATACTCATTCTATCCATTGTACCATAGCATTATTTTATTCTTTTTCAGGCTTATTATATGAAAAAGACAAAAAAATCAAATATAAAAAAAGAGCGGGAATGGGATGTTACTTCATAATTGGATGGCAGTACAGTGTCAGTTTGTTGCCCTTGAACAAAGCACATATACTTATATATTTCCTTCATTTGGGATGGTTTTAGTTTTGACCTAGGTTCAAATTTTGCCTTGTTTCACTAGTCAGTTCTCCCCCGGTTGGTTATCTATTCCAATCATATGGAGAGTTTGTTTTTGCCTCCTGCATAATAGACTTATATAGTGTCATTTTTACTGCCATGGTCATCACGAGTCGTGCTTTTGTTCAAGGGAATTCTAACCAAAGTCGACCATTCTGCGGTGTCTCTTGACTCATTATTCAATCGGCCTTCCTGGTCTTGTCAGTATCTTGTTCTATCACATCAGATGTTTTGGTCTTCTACTGGTGCTGGTTTGAGAAGGTCTCCATTGACTTCTTGCTAGCGGGTTTGTCTCTTATCGACTACGACATATTACTCTGAGAGTAAACCTAGAGCCGCACCCTGGCCCTATTTCCATCATTGATAGGTGACCTTGTGCTCAGCATTTGATCATCATTATGGGTCTTTCACTGAGTGGTTTTCCTTGTGTTTGACGTCAGCATACATTATCAAACTTGGGATTCGTGCAGTACCTTGATTTCCATTTGACCCTATCGGTGGATATCTCGCCTCTGTGTCATCTTTCATTATTGGTTGGTTCAAAGGGTTTCTTCCATGCGCTAGTTTCATCTTTTGCATGTCGGAAACGTACTTCGGGTTGGTTCCGTCACTCTGCTTCGTCTGATTCCTTCCAAATCTTGGCCTGCGGGTTACACTCGCGATGGACTGATGTGGGATGGCTTAATGCCTTCCTTCCAGTGGATATTTTCCCATCGACTCCGACTCATTGCTCTGGGAATAAGGTCTAGAGTCTTTTGTCAGTACCTTAGGGTTTGCAGTCATCAGTGGTAGACTCTTCGCTCTCGACAGTGGGGATTCATCATTGCCTCCTGATTGGTAGATTCTTCCAAGTGTTCGACTTCAACTCATTTATTCGCACTTGTTAGATTGTACTGGGGCACCTTGACACTCATTTTCATTATTGGTGGGTTGTCTCGCATTGGTTAACGGTATACATCATTGATCGGTAATCCAACGATTTCTCACATGGTCGACTTCAGCTCATTTATTCCCATTGTGTAGAATTGTGCCATAGTGATCGGTGAAGACCTCGGGTTGCATCAACATTTCTCGGTTCACTTTTGACAGTCCATTCAGTTTCTGCCAGTGATGTCATTCACCCTTATATGTTGCAGTGTCAGTATAGTAGCATCCTATATGTTGGCTCCCGAGTTGCGTGATTGTACCATGTGTTCCACCCCTTATGATTTGGTACTTGGAGATTCAGTTACTTATATGATCAGACATCTATTTTCAGCATCATTGACCAGCTTTCTATATGTGATACTTGGACATTGATTCAGACTTATACTTCCGGGCCATGCTCAGATGATTCATTGTGTACTTTCAGTTCAGCTATACTTTTATACATGTTGGATCTATTCTATACTTTCCATATGATGTATTTTTGACTGAGCATGGGTATGCCCACCTTAGCATGAGTTGACTCTCTGTTTTCTTTCATTGGTTTTTGGCAGGCTGAAATCTGGTGAATTCCTCTCTTGTCCTTGCGAAGTTCTTTCTATGTGCATAATACATTTTGGCCATCATGTACCCCTTCTGACCTCATATATTAGGGGGCATCTGTTATAGCATCATTTTTCACCCTCATGTGATTCATGATTGTCTCTTTGGCCTTGGGCACCCATTCCTACAGACTTGAATAAAAGTTCATAAAAAACAGTGTTTAAAATCCCATACGCGGGTATGCCCAGACTTTTCCACGTGTATACGCGAGTCCATATATACTTTTCCGTGTATGCCATTAAAATCATTAAAAAATATATAAAATCCCTATTTTCGAGGCTGGGTTGATGGTTACTCCTGTAGTTCAACCACCCCAGCACGTGGCCAACTGTTTCCAACAGATTGAAACTACTTTGAGGGAGTATAAAATCCCCTCACATGCATGGCCTAAGGGAGAGAGAGAAATTTATAGACATTATACTCTGTTGGAGCCCCAATTCAAGTCTGATTTCCCGTGCCTCCTGCACTTCCCAGATTTTTACAGGAAACCCTTGTTTCCTGGAGATGTTCATCAGCTTATATGTCATCTCGTGTGCACAAGTCTTGAAAGAATCCTAGCGAGGCAAGGGCGGGACGGATCCGGACGACGGTCTGTTCGAAGATCGTGGAAGGATTCAGGTGATCTCTCCACCTTTCTATTATTGTACATGCTGTTCGTAATGAAGAAGAACCATCTTGTTCCTGAATTCACGTGTTAATATCTGCTTGCATATGTGAAAAGATTGTTATTTAAGCATTTATTATTGTTTATATGATGTTTCACATGGATTTCACTGACATTTAGGATAAATATATGCTGTACAACTAGATTTCCATGCACGTTTCTTCTTGATTTTCAGGTTGAAGAGGAAGAAGGGTTGCTGGGGGTTTGGACCTCGTTGGATCTACATCAAACGTAGGATCTACGAGTGAGTTCTACAATTGATGTTATCTAGTTTTCAGTATACAAGTGTGGTTGTGTGAGTCCTTCTTGAATAGTGTGCCCTGATCTGCGGAGGTTTTGACCCAATGACCTCTAGGGTGTTATTTCCCGAAACACTCATATGATGAGTTAAAAGGATATAGGGAAGATGTCATGAAACAAATTATCCCTTTGAAAGATGATAATGCTAAACCTTTTCGTCAAAAGCTTAGGCAAATAAATCCTAAGTTAGCCCCTTTGGTTCAAAAAGAGCTTTAAAAAATGCTCGCATCTGGAATCATTGCTCAAACTAGACATTCAACATGGTGTTCGAACCTGGTGATTGTTAGGAAGAAGAATGGTACCATTAGACTTTGTGTCGATTTTAGAAACCTTAATCTAGCATGTAAAAAGGATAATTACCCTTTGCCCAACATGGAGACCATGTTGCAAAGAGTAACAGGTTCAGGAACAATGTCATTGCTAGATGGTTTTTCTGGATACAATCAAGTTTGGGTTAAAAAAGAAGATCGTCACAAAACTACATTCACCACACCATGGGGTACTTTCGAATACATTAGAATGCCTTTTGGGTTGACTAATGCTGGGGCTACTTTTCAAAGGGCTATGGATTATGCTTTTAAAAGTTTAATTGGAAAAATTATTGAAATTTATTAGGATGATCTTATTGTTTTTTCTAAAGATGGTATTACTCACATAGGTCATCTTAAGAAAGTCTTTGATAGATGTAGAGAATTTGGGATTTACTTGAATCTGGCTAAGTCTGTTTTTGGAGTAACTGAAGGGAAATTACTTGGTCACATCATCTCCAAAGATGGGATCAAGATTGATCCTGAAAGAGTTGAGGCAATCCAAAATATTCCTCTACCTCATAATCTTGAATCCCTTCAGTATTTTCTAGGAAAAACTAACTTTCTTAGAAGATTTATTCCAAATTACGCAGAAATAGCTAAGGCCATTCAAAGTCTTCTGAAAAAAATGTAAAATTTTTGTGGAAAGAAGATGGTAAAAAGACTTTTCAAGGGATCAAGGGTGCTATTGCTCAAGCTCCTGTTTTGGCGAGTCCTGATTATTCAAAGGATTTTATGATTTTCTCTTTTGCTTCTGAAGATACTATTTTTGGTGTCTTGTTACAAAAGAATAAGGAAGGTCACAAACAACCTATTTCTTTCATGAGTAGAGCACTTCAAAATTCTGAATTAAAGCATACTACTATGGAAAAGAAAGCCTATGCTTTGGTTAAGTCTCTTAAGCATTTTAGGACTTATGTGGGTTATTCTAAAATTATTGCTTTCATCCCGCATTCCGCGATTAAAGATATCTTAACTCAAACTGATTGCTTCGGGACTCGTGCTAGGTGGATTACTAAAATTCAAGAGTATGATCTAGTGATTAGACCCACTAAGTTAGTCAAAGGTCAAGGCTTGGCTGAAATGATGACCGAAGGTAATGATAAAGTGCTTGGTTTGATCTGTCTTAATGATGCATCCTCACCTGAGCTGCAAAGGTTAGGAGAGCATGAATGATATAAGGACATTATTTATTATTTGTTAAATCTTACATGTCCTGACCATTTAGTTGTTCATAGAAGAAGGGCTCTTAGATTAAAAGCCACTAAGTATTTCCTCATGAAGGATGGCCTTGGATGGAGAAATCCTGAGGGGATAATACTTAGGTGTGTTAATGAAGTTGAGTCTAAAAATTTGATTTCTAAGTTTCATTCAGGATTTTGTGGTGGTCATTATCATGCTAGAACTACCACCCACAAAATTCTGAGAGCTGGTTATTTTTGGCCTTCGATTTTTTCAGATGTGCATAAATTTGTTAGAAGTTGCCAAGTTGGTCAAATATTCACTAGGAAGCAAAAAATAGCTGCCCTACCCCTACAACCTGTGGTTGTTGAGGCACCTTTTCAACATTAGGGTCTGAATTTCATCGGAAAATTCCATGAAAATTCTAGCAATTGCTACTCCTAGATCTTAACTGCAACTGATTATTTTACAAAATGGGTTGAAGCCATTCTTGCTAAGAATTCCAATGAAAAGGTCATTATGGAATTTATTGAAAATCAAATCATTACCAGATTTGGTGTCACTGCCAAGATCACTACTGATAATGCCAAGGCTTTTAGTTCTCTTGAATTTTCATCTTTTTGTTTTAAGTATGGCATTACTTTATCTCATTCATCTAACTACTATCGTTAAGGTAATGGCTTAGCTGAATCAAGTAATAAAAATCTTATAACCATTATCAAGAAGATAGTAGGAGATAATAAGCGATCTTGGGACAAAAAAATCAAGTATGCTTTGTGGGCAGATAGAATTACTAAAAAGAAAGCTACTGGTAAAAGTCCTTTCGGATTAGTTTATGGCTTGGATGTAACTTTGCCTATTCACCTTAAATTGCTAGCTTGCCAACGCCTTCAACATTTTTCCACTGATAAAGATGTTGTTCAAAATAGAATTGATCAAATTGTGGAGTTGGATGAAACTCGTAGGAAAGCTTTAGATAATATGTGTAAGAATCAATCTAACATTAAGAAAATCTTTGATAAATCGTCTCAATCTGGATCTTTGCAGGTCGGAGAAATGGTATTACTTTGGGACAGAAAAAATGAAAAGCCCATAAAACACAAGAAATTTGATAGTTTGTGGCTGGAACCTTATATTATCAGAGGCATTGCTGGACCAGACTCATTCCACTTGAGCATGTTGGAAGGCGAACCACTTCAGTTACCTGCGAATGGCCAACTTCTCAAGTTGTTCTTCAAAGATGACATCTGATGCCATTGGGCATCCTCTATATTGTATTTCTAACCCTAATCCTTGTCCTTTCAACATTTCGTTTATGTAGTTAAATTAGATTTACTTTTCATGTCAAGTATAATAATAAATGTTAGAAGAGCTTCTATTTTTCATGTGCTTAATGTTATATGATGATATTTGGATGGACACTACTAATGTAATTTTGTGTGTTGCTTGGATTTAGATTCTAGATTATTACATTCCTTCAATGAAGCAGCGTGTCCCCAAGTAGAGCCAGATGTTGACCACACTTTGTCAACGACCCCATAGTAGTAAACCCCCATTTTTTCAAATGAGACTTATCATGTTCGAGGTTCACACCATTCAGATTTCATCGACAGACGACATTTTTATAAATGATGTAAACCCATTCTGCGTGTTTATGATGTAAATGATCTAAGTAAGACCGTCATATATGTAACAACCTAGGTAAGCCTAGTATGTTGGTGACGATTTCTATCCTAGGAGGTTTTTTGTCTCACTGATTTACTTGTGTTTTTTTGACACAAGTGATTGGTAGAGTTTTCCCCTCCAGCCTCACCCCAAAGCTAGGGTGGATTTCGTCATCAGCATGCTAAGTGATTCCTAATGTTTTCTATCGAGTCCTTGTAAAAGTAGTTTGGTAATAATCCTAGCTATTTGGCTAAATTATTATATTACAAGCTACTTGGTCTACTAGATCATGTTTTGAGTCGCAGAATTGGGTACCTATTTGAGGGTCTATACGAATGGCTATTACCCCTTCATGTGTCTAAATGTATTTATATTATATAAAGAGGGTTGGAAAAAATAATTAAAATCCCCTCTCAGTCAATTAATTAAATTTTCTGGTCAAATTAATTAAAAAATCTTAAGCTAGAAATTTAATTGATTTTAGTTCCTAGGTGAGTATAAAATTCTTCAAAGGAAAAATTCGTTGGTCCTTAAAAAATGAATTTTTAAAGGCCCCGGGCCAAGGGAATATTGAAAATTTCAAGAAATTTTGGACCCTTGGGCCTAGGTGGTTAAGTCAAAGTCAAAATTTTGAGGTAATTAACTCAAAAATATTATTTTTGAGTTAATTAAAATGGATTTAAATGATAAATTCGTTTTTTCCTCAAATTTATAATTTCGACGGTCCAGATTAAAAGATGATCAAATATTTTCGACGGTCGAGATTATTTTGACATGGATCAACCGAACTAGCCGTTGGAGATCTTGTCTTATAAATTAGAGGTCTTGATGTGACATTAGCATCTGATCTTTGAATCGTGCACTTTTCTTGGAAGCTCTTGTGATTTCTTTTGATGAATAAACCATAAAGACTTTGGGGTTACAAATTTTTATGTTCCTTTTCCAGATCTATGTGGTGAATTATTTATAAACTCTGCTACTTTGTTTGACATTTTTATGGTTGATGGCCTTCATGGATTGATCTGCATACAGGTATCTTATGCATTTTTTCTGGGTTCATAAAATGACATTTTTTATTTAACGGAAAGGCTAGTTATCTATTTTTCTGAAGGATCTTATGTTTATTTTCTTAAATCTCTATGAATCTAAAGTTCAGATCTAAGTATGCAGGGAATCATTTTTTTAAGGTTTGAGCATCTAGGGAAGTCTTCAGTTGGACTAGCCGACTCTCAGATTTCGTAAATTTGAAAAAGGCCATTGTTTCTAATTTCTCAAAGCTATCTTACGAAATTGTGTTTATAAAGGGTCTTCTAGAGCTTGTGCCTCTCTTAAAATTTTTCATCTTATAAAAAATGTGCTGAAATGGGTTTAAATCTGGCCGTGAGGGCCTCCGATCTGTAGATTAACATTGTAAATTTGTATTTTTTCTCCAGGGTGTAAGGGTTTATTAATTATTTTTGTGCATAGTTTTGGATATGTTCTAGGTTTGCAGGTTTGCAGGGGGTTTTCAGATTTTTTTTTTAAATATCTGAGCCAGATCTAACCCCCAGAGGGCAAGATCTGGCCTCAGGATTGCTTTGTTGGTAGATCTGAGTGTAAAAAGAAGATTTCAAATTCAACATTCTGAAAATCTGAATAGTGTTGAAAAAATTTAAGTTTGCTGGAGGTTTTGATGTGTACTGGGTTTGTTTGAGATAATCACTGCCTTTGTCAGCTACGTAAAACGTTGTCTTCTCCCTCATTCTCTGCCTTTGTTCGCCCCCCTTCTCCACGCTGCCTCTGTCAACGTTTTTTTCTACCTTCACGCAAGCATATGCTGCATATTTCCTAAACACTGTCCAGCCTCATCCGCCGTCCCTTGTCCTCTGCCCTCGTCCTCCTTTACCGTCCTCTACGCTGCTGTCTACTTGCTCTCTCTCTGCCGCCATCCAGATTTCTCCTCCTTTCAACCCTCTCCTCACCTCGTTGTCCGTCGTGCTTTCGTCACCCAACCTACAAACAAAAAAACAAATACACACATACACAGTAAACTCAGAAATCCGCGTTTCATTTTATTCTTTTTATGGTTCGAATTCAATTTTATAGTTAGCGTTTAGATTTTGGTAGGCGTTGAATTTTTAGGAGTTTCACTTTTTTTAGTTTTAGTTTTATTTGTTTGTATAGCGTTAGATTTTAATGTGTATTTTTAGTTTAGTTCTTAGGTTTTAAATCGATTTTGTTTTATTTAACTTTTAGTTTTGTTTTATTTTTTAGTTATGAGTTCATAGATTTTAGATTGTAATTTTTAGATTTTAGTTTAGTTCCTATGTTTAGTTCGATTTTGTTTGGGTAATGATTAGTTGTGTTAAAATTTTAGATTTTAAATCAAGTGTGTTTTAGTGTTAAATTGTTTTAGAATTTCATTTCTTTTTTTAGATTTAAAAAATTTTTAAAAAAAAAGAAAATTTTACTTTTAGTTTAGTTTGTTTAGCTCTTAGTTTTTTTTAGATTAAAGTTTTAAGATTTTAATTTTTTGTATATATATATATTTTGTTTAAAAAATAATAAAAAATAAAAATTATTAAAATTCTAAAAAATTCTTTTATAGTCAAATGAGCTTTTAAAATTTTATCCTAAGTTTGAATATATAAAATTTTCATTTTAATTTCTCGATTGGAATAAATTGGAACATTATAAATTCGGAAATATTGCAGTGATCTGGCATTTCAATTTGATAGTCATCTCATGATAGCATTACTATGGATTCAGATTATTATAAGGCATACTTGTGGTGCGTTCTATTGAATATCATTGTGGTCATTTGTGTTTTCATAGCAGCAGTTATACATCAATTACTTGGCTTTAATTGCATAACGAGATCTTTTAACTCCATAAGGCACTGGTTTTAATATAATCGATCTGTGAAAGCTCATTAATCTCATCAAGTACTTGGTTATTTGACTGTGTCTCCTGAGTTGGTTGACTTCCAACCAATTCTATTTCTTCATTTCTATTAGGGCCTACCTCCCTTAGCTTGCAAGGAGACAGCTTAGATAGAGAGATTGGGGATCAGGGTGACAACCCCCGATCTGAGCCATTGTCGCAGTGCCTAGACATTTTGTGCGATAACAACTCTCAACCCCATTTTTTCGGAATTTCTGAATATTTCGAAAACACAAAGAGAACATAGAGTCTCCTCTTCCAACACAGAGATTCAATATGGAAATTTCGATTGCTGGATAGAGATGACACAAAATTTGCTTTTAATTAACAAAACAAAAACTATTACAAAATGATGATTCTATCTTCAGAACTAGGTTCTGGTTTACAGTAGATTAGCTGCTACAGACACAGCATTTCAATTTGTCTCTCTGTCTCTCTTTTTGCCTTTGGGCATTACAAAACACATATACAGTCTTTCTGTGTAAAACAACAACTAACAACATTACATTACAAAACAACTATGCTATCCTTTACTTTATATATGGCGCGACATTTAAAACATAAAAAAAACTATATTAAAACATATGTGAAACCCTTTCCTGTGGGTCCCTATGGAGGCACTCTCCCTCGGGTACATTTGATCTGTGCTGTGCCCCCGTACAAAATCTCCACTGTTGATCTCTGGTCAACGTATGCTGCCTTGGTCAACTGCAAAGGTACCCCGTGGTTCTTTTTCAAAACCTTTCACTGCCCCCATAGCACTATATTTCATCAAAAACATAAAACTTTAAACCCCAGAATTCAAAGCAAAATTAAGCCGGATTGGATTCTTTTCACGTTACAAAACATCCCTGCGTCAGCGAGGCTAAAACCTGCGTGAGCGTGTTCTGATTGGCTATTGCTGGGGCCCGCAAAACTCAAACTGAAATATAAACCCGATTGAATGAAATATTCACGTAACAAAACCTGGTGGTGACGTCATGGGAAAATCGAACACAAATCAACACGATTGGTCCACGTGGCAGTGGGACCACATCGACGCATCCACGATCGACAGAACAATGGTTTTGGCGGAATGAACTTTGACGAAGCAATGAAGCGATGAGTGATTGCGCGATGGTGCGATGAGCGATGTGGGGACCACATTGCATTGACAAAAAACATACATCGGATGGCGGATGGACATTTGGTGACTTGCGATTGCGATGAGCAATTGCGCGATGTGCAATGAGTGACATTGGCATCGCCACATCGCATTGGTGATAAACCTCGGTGGAAACATATGCGGTAGGGTGGAATGGTTGAGCGCGATGTGTGATATGCGCTGGTGGTAGGGACCACATCGCATCGCAACATCGGCAGTGTATAATTGTTGTGGTATGAACACACGTCCGTTGCGATATGCGATGTGCGATATCGCAACATCGCATCGCGACGGGACTTCATATCAACAAGACACTGACTCAAATATTTGCGATGGGCGATGAAGTGGGGACCACAAATAGACTTGGCCCACTTATGAACTTCAAAGAACTTTGCGCGTTTAAACAAAAAATCTTTGGTTGTCGTGTTAAAACAAAAAACGAACTGTCAACCTATTTAGACTATGAGGGCTTTAAAGCCCGAATGAACATTTCATCAAAATAGAAAGCGGTTGTGGTTGAAATAATAAAACCAAAATTAGAAAGAGGTTGTTGCAGAGCAGTAAATTACTCCTACACGGCCTCTCTTGTAGATGTACATACCTGCAGTTGAAGTTAACATTTCAACACTCCCCCTTAAGTTCAACTGCTGGGTTATCTGTCATACCCATGCATTTTCTCAAATATTAAAAACTTTTCTGCCCCGATGGCTTTGTCAATATGTCTACAAACTACTCTGTTTTACAGTGCTGTAAAACAATTTCTCCATTGTTCACTAATTCCCTAATGTAGTGAAACTTGGCATCTATGTGCTTCGTTCTCTTGTGAAACAAAAAATTCTTTGACAATGCAATAGCTGAGATATTGTCACAATAAATCACTGTCCTTTTTACCTGTTCTTGGCATAAACTTCTCAACATTATTCTCATCCACACTGCTTGACACGCTGCTGCTGTAGCTGCCACATACTCTGCCTCTGCTGTAGATAATGCTATAATAGGCTGTTTCTTAGAAGCCCATGAAATGGCTCTTAAACCCATATGAAAAACATAAGCAGAAGTACTTTTCTGGTCATCAATACTTCCAGCCCAGTCACTGTTAGTATATCCAATTAATTCAAAATTTTCTGAAGTAGTATACAAAATACCATACCTTTTAGTTCCTTTCACATACCTCATAATTCTCTTTGCTACTTGCCAATGTGCTTCCTTTGGCCTTTCCATAAATCTGGAAATCAAACTAACATCATGCATAATATCAGGCCTAGTTGCAGTCAAATACATGAGGCTGTCAACAATGCTCTTATACAAAATAGGATTAAAATCCTTGCTGCTGTCATCTTTACTGAGTTTCAATCCCATTACTGTGGGAGTAATTTCTACCTTGCAATCCTGCATATTAAATCTTTCCAAAAATTCATTTACATATTTAGCTTGTGAGATAAAGATCCCATTTTCATTTTGCTCTACTTCTATTCCTAAGAATTATTTCAACAATCCCATATCAGTCATTTCAAATTCATCTTTCATGACTATTTTAAAATTTTCAATGAGGTAATTATCATTACCTGTGAATATCACATCATCAACATATAAAACAACAATGAGCATCTTACCATATTTTTCCTTGATGTATAATGTGGGTTGTGCTTCACATTTTTCAAACCCATTCTCCAGTAGATAGGAATCTATCCTACTGTACCATGCTCTTGGTGCTTGCTTCAGCCCATAAAGAGCTTTCTTCATTCTGCAAACTTTGTGCTCTTGGCCCATTTTCTCATAGCCTAGAGGTTGTTCAACATAAACCTCTTCCATTAACACTCCATTTAAAAATGTTGATTTTACATCCATTTGGTAAACCTTCCATTTGTTTTGTGCTGCTATGGACAACACTGCTCTCACTATTTCCATTCTTGCAACTGGTGCAAAAGTTCCCTCATAATCTCTTCCATGTTGCTGTTTATATCCTTTGACAATAAGTTTGGCCATGTGCCTTTCAATTTTACCTTCAGCATTACTTTTGGTCTTGTAGACCCATTTAACTCCAATGACTTCTTTCCCTTCTAGGAGATCAACCAATTCCCATGTATTGTTTTTCTCTATTACATTAATTTCTTCATCCATGGATTCTATCCATTTTATATATTTTATAGCATCTTCAAAATGAATAGGATCATCAACATGACAATATAAAACAAATAAGAAGTTCATACCTTCATTTTCTGTCTCTTTCTCATATATTTCATTTAAATTTCTGAATCTTGTTCCTCTTTCATTTGATGTACCTGTGCTTGAAGTAGCACTCAAATCTGCTCCATGTGATGTGCTTGGAGAAGCACTCTCACTTCTTCTCAAGGGTGTTCTTACTCCTGCTTAAGGTGTCCATTTCTGTCCTTGTGTTAGTGGAGGTGATGCTACCGATGAGGTGTTATTTTCAGCCACATCTTCCTCATCTTCATCATGAGACAAACAACTTTTGACATTGACTGTTTTCTCAATGCTTCCATCCATGCTTCCTCTTTAATGAATTACACATCTTTGCTTATAAAAAATTTCTTTGTGGATGGGTTATAAAATCTATATCTTGTTAGCACCTGAAATGGACCCCAGGCTGAAAAAGGAAAATCAGGGTAACAACTAAACCACGCTCAGCCTTGTATCTAGCCCTGCAAGGATAGGAGAGGGATCTCTCCATAGAATAGATATTCAATAAAATGGTAATGAACTGATTTTAGGCTAGATATATAATGGGAAAAAGGGATTTTAATAAATGACTGAATTTTCAGGGATGTATGGGAAAAAGGAACAACATGAGCTAAGGAATTAAATCGGGATACAGGGTATTTCATGGGGCAAGATAGGCAGGATATTTAGCAATCAAATTGAAATAAAATGGAGTGGAAAGACTGTTGAGAAAGCTGAAAAGGGCATAATAAATGAATCTTTTTCAGACAGAAGAAAATACACAGAGTGTGAATGATTCCCCAAGGCAGAGCATATAAGAATGGATTCTACCTTTCTTACTTGAAAACATTCAATTGGAAATGTTTATGAATGAATTGTGAAACATAAAAAAATACATATGAAACATAAAGGAGATACATATGCTAAAACTCATACCACATGAATCCCATAAATCAGAGTTGCATCACTTTATTTAGTTCCCTGCCAAACTGTCAATGGAGCGCAGAGCTCACTACCACACTATTCCCCTACTTCTGAGTTTTTTAGACCTCAGACCTCCAGCCTTTACAAATAATTATAATTTACAATAAATAGACAGATTTGCAGGAATACAAATCGATGGGAAGAGGAGATATCACAACTAAAGATAGAAGGCCAAAGGCCAACAGTCTCTTCGTAAAAGAAGAGCTGCATTACATTATTTTCAACTGAAATTTTCGGATATCCAATGAAGAGGTGAAACCATGTAGCGTGGATCCTTTCGAATCATTACTGAAGATGTGACTGTTACATTTTGTTTCTCGGCCCCCTGATGTTTCGCTTTCCGTTAGCCCCTTTGAAGAAAACTGACTTTTTATTAATCTACTGTTGAAATAAATTGAATTGAATTTATGCTTTCATGAAGGGAAAAATTCATTTCAAATGGGAAAAGAGAAGGGAAATGGAGGTGGGACCCGCATAAATCGCAATCGGAGATTGGGAGCAGGGACAATCGCAATCGCAACCAGGGACATGTGCGATGCGATCAATCGGAGGGGCAGTGCGATCGGAGGATTTGTGATGCAATCGGATGATTTGCGATGCGATCACGTCGCAAATATTTGTGATGGGCTCATCAGGGCATACAAATGAACTTTGCGATTTTGCGATGGGAAACAGGGTTTCTCACTTAAACTTTATTATAAAGTTTAAGGGGTCATGGAGAAGGGGAAGTGGTTTAAATTAAATCGCATATGTATTCAATGTTTTATAATGCGATGTTATAATCGGAAAGGGGAGAAAAGGGGTTCTTAAAGGGAATTGATCATAAATTTGAAAGGGAAACATGGGAAATATGGGGGGCTTAGGGAATATAGGGCTTTTACTTCACTTAAACATAGAATTCAATCCAGAAGTCAGTTTTGAGAGTGTAATATACCATTGGAAAGCTCTTTCCGGGCTCTTTCTGATGGATCTTATTTGAAGATGCTCTGGTGCTGAACACACTGTGGAAAACTTCTCTGAAGGCAGGGACATCACTTTGTGGAGATAATAGCTTCTGAATTGTGACTGAAAGGAAAAGTATTATGTTTTCACCTCAAAACATGGTTTTGAGGTGAAAATTACACCAAACTGAATGAATGATATCTCTGATCCTCCTGGTGCTATAAATTTGAGTTTTATTGACTTCCTCATGACCTTGCTGATCTTTATTTCGACACTTGACTCATTAATTTGACCATGGTGAGGCCTTAGAGACTAATGAGACCCATTGTATGACCTACTGATATGATTTTGAGAATGAAAGTGACTAATGACTGAAGACCACAGGGAGGAAAATCAGCGAGTACCTCATGAGGGAAAACTGATAAAAATTACTACCATCAATGAATCCATGACCTAGCGGAATGGTGAAATTTATTCAGTATGAGACACCTAATATGCAAAATGAAAAAGAGAAATTTTGATCACTGATGGCAGTATGAATAGATTGACACTAACATATCCCTTGGATTCTTCACAGTATCCAAGGAAGATGCACTTCTCCCCCTTATTGTCCAACTTCTTCCTCAACTGATCTGGAATGTGTGCATAAGCCACACACCCAAAAACTCTCATGTGGGTGACTCCCTGTTTTCTGCCACTCCACGCTTCTTCTGGAACTATGTTCATTACAACTTTTGTTGGGCATCTATTTAAAATATACACAACACAATTTGTTACTTCTACCTAATACTCATTTACCAAATGTTTTTCCTTTAGCATACTTCTCACCATTTCCATGATGGTTCGATTCTTCCTTTCAGCAACACCATTTTGCTGCGGTGTGTACCTTGTTGTAAACTATTTGTGTATGCCGTTTTCTCTGCAAAAACGCAGAAATTATTTTGAGATGTACTCACCTCCTTTATCAGTCCTAAGGAATTTGATATGCTGTCCACTCTATTTCTCTACTAGAGCTTTAAAGTGGAAAAATTTCTCAAACACTTCACTTTTATATTTCAAGAAATAAACCCATACTTTCCTTGTGAAATCATCAATGAAGGTCAACATGTAATTGTTGCCCGATATTGATGATGTTTGCATCGGTCCACATAAATCTGAATGGATAATTTCTAAGGGTGCTTTCGCCCTTATGCTCTTTCCTGATGGAAAGTTTTCTCTGTGTTGTTTTCCTAAGATGCAGCCTTCAGATAGGTTGTCCGGTTTCTCAATCAATGTTAGTCCTCTTACCATTCCTTTTCTGTGCATTAAATTCAAACCTCCGAAATTAAGATGTCCAAATCTCAAGTGCCATAACCAATTCTCATATTTCACTTCCTTCTGAAAGACTTCTTGAGTTACAGCTGCTACATTCTTTCCTTTTCCCTTCAAGTCTGTATTGAGCTTGAGTGGAAACATTCTATTGCTAGTCATTTTCACTTCAGCAATAACCTTCTTGCTTGGAGGTATGTCCATTATTGTGCACACATCATTTTTAAAAAATACATTGTAACCTTTGTTAATGAGCTGCCCAACGCTCAAAAGATTACATTTCAGGCCAGGAACATAGTATACATCTGGCACAAATTTCTGCTCACCATTTTTTGCACGGATACTTACTCTGCCTTTTCCCTTGACATATATCTTAGTATCAGTTCCTGTTGTTACTTCAAATTTAACTTCTTCATCAAGATTGGCAAACATTACTATCTTTCTAGTCGTGATTATTGTAGCCTGAATCTAAGAACCATACATCATCCTGTCTATCTTGTGCTACATTACATGTTAACAACACATTCTTTGGGCTCTTTTCTTCTCTTGCTACATTAGAATTTTTCTTATTATTCATGTCATTTTTCTTTTTCTTACATTCATTGGCATAGTGCCCATATTTCTTGCAATAATGACATTGGACATTGGATTTGTCATACCTTTGTCCATGAGCATGTTGGTGTCCACCTTGCTAGCTACTGCTTTGGTCGTGGCTTTGATTATGATTGTTGCTCCTTCCATGTGAATGTGAAGGGTTGTTTCTTCCTCCTCTGTTTTGGCTTCTGTCTCTTCCTCTTCCTCTGTCTTGACCTCTTACTCTTCCAAAAGGCATATGGGTCTTGAAGGCATGCTCCAAAGATGGGTTAACTAATCTTCCCAATCTCTGTTCATGAGTCATTAGTGATGCATGAAGTTCATCTACTGTGAACTTTGAGAGATCCTTTGTCTCTTCAATGGTGGTTACAATTACATCAAACCTTGAGGGTAGGCTCCTCAACAGTTTCTCCACTATCCTTCTTTCTTCAAGTGTCTCTCCACGAGACCTTATCTGGTTGACCATCCCAATCACATGTGTGAAGAATGAGTCTATGTTATCAGACTCTTTCATACAGAGAGTTTCAAAATCTCTCCTCAACAATTGTAGTTTTGCTGTCTTCACTTTCTCCATATCTTGATAGGTTATCTTAAGAGTATCCCATGCATCCTTGGATCTCTTAGCTACTGCTATCCTTGGAAACACACTCTCATGTACTTCTTGATAGAGATAGAAGAGGGCTTTAGAGTCCTTCTTTCTATTTCTCTTCAACAGATCCTTCTCTGTCTATGTTAAGGCATTAAAATCTTGTTCATCTACTGGTTCTTCAAAACCGTCTTCTACAAATTCCCATAAATCCTGGGAGGAAAATAGGGCTCTCATGGTAATGGTCCAGTAATCATAGTTCTTCCCATTAAATTGTGGAAGCTGAGTATTTCCAATACTCATACTAGTGCTTGGTCCAGCCATTTCTTATAAATTGAACTTTGAACTAAACTTGACTGTGTTTTTCAAACAAACTGTCTTTCCTTCTTCAATAGAAAAACTTTGTCTCTCAGGACTTCTCTTTTTAAACAAAAACAAAACTTTGTTTTTTTTTTTAGAAATACCTGGACTTAATCTTCTGTTGGGCTTGCTGGAGTTCTACTGGTGAATTTCTGCAACAAATCCTTCTTCCTTCAGCTTCTTTGACACCTTCAAAGATCCTGGATTAGCTCTGATACCATGTTGGAAATTCTGAATATTCTGAACACACAAGGAGAACACAGAGTCTCTTCTTCCAACACAAAGATTCAATATGGAAATTTCGATTGCTAGATAGAGATGACACAAACTTTTCTTTTCATTAACAAAACAAAAACTGTTACAAAATGATGATTCTATCTTCAAAACTGGGTTCTGGTTTACATTAGATTAGCTACTACAGATGCAGCGTTTCAATTTGTCTCTCTGTCTCTCTTTTTGCCTTCGGGCATTACAAAACACATACACAGTCTATTTGTGTAAAACAACAACTAACAACATTACATTACAAAACAACTATGCTATCATTTACTTTATATATGGCACGACATTTAGAACATAAAACAAACTATATTAAAACATATGTGAAACCCTTTCCTGTGGGTCCCTGCGGAGGCACTCTCCCTTGGGTACATTTGATCTGTGTTGTGCCCTTGTACAAAATCTCAACCGTTGATCTCTGGTCAATGTATACTGCCTTGGTCAACTGCGGAGGCACCCCATGGTTCTTTTTCAAAACCTTTCACTGCCCCCGTAACACTATATTTCATCAAAAACATAAAAATTTAAACCCCAAACTTCAAAGAAAAAATAAGCTGGATTTGATTCTTTTCGCATTACAAAACGCCCCTGCGTCAGTGAGGCTAAAACCTGCGTTAACGTGTTCTGATTGGCTGTTGCTGGGGTCCACGGAATTCAAACTAAAATATAAACTCGATTGAATGAAATCTTTATGTAACAAAACCTGGTGGTGACGTCATGGGAAAATCGAACGCGAATCAATGTGATTGGTCCACGAGGCAGTGGGACCACATCGGTGCATCGGTGATCGATAGAACAATGGTTTTGGCGGAATGAACTTTGACGAAGCGATGAAGTGATGAGCGATTGCGCGATGGTGCGAGGAGCGATGTGGGGACCACATCACATTGGCAGAAAATATACATCTGATGGCGGATGGACATTTGGTGACTTGCGATTGGGATGAGCGATTGCGCGATGTGCGATGAGCAACATCAGCATCACCACATCGCATCGGCAATAAAAATTGGCGGAAAAATATGTGGTAGGGCGGAATGGTTGAGCGCGATGTGCGATATGTGATGGTGGTAGGGACCACATCTCATCGCAACATCGGCGGTGTATAATTGCTGTGGTATGTGTTAGCCCCCTATAATTTTTTATTTTTTTTTTGACAAGAAAACAGGGGGCTAAATTTTTTGTGAGCCTTCAAGGAATGCATTTCCCTCTGAAACACATCATCCTTGAAGCCTCCTTATGCCCTTGTCCTTTGATAAATCCATACTGTTGTTTCCAGTTATAAAGCCTCTCTGTTTGTGAAGAAATGCCCAAAAGGCCTCCTTTTTCCCCTTATATATCATCCCTTCTAAGCCTTTGTTTTCATCTTTGTCTTCTCCTTCTAAATTCCCCAATTACCCTCTAAATCCTCCCAAAATTCCCTTTAAATCCTACAAGTTCCCCTTGTTTGGCCCGATTTCCCCTTTTTTCCCCTACCGTTACCCTTTCCCAACCTCAAAATGCATTAAAAGGGGCAAAAACCCACTTTTCACTTTATATTAAGGCCTAGCCCCTTTCGACCTAGCCCCTTAACCACTTCCCCACATGCCTAGGCACCAGAACCAGGCGCTAAGGTCTTAAGTGGTTATCGTAATCGCAACCATCGGGCGAGCGCATTTCTATGTGTTAACTTAAACTTCCGATGCGATTGGAATTTTGTTCGATCGGCTCCCACTGCGATCTGAGCCGTCGATCTATAATGGATCTAACGGCCCAGCACTAATCGCTACTCGCTCGTCGCCTTTTCCCTTTCACCCCTCCGATTACATTTGGACCATCAATCTCTCGCCAGATCCGACGACTAGTGCTCCATCGCATCGCGCCAGTCACATCGCACCCCCCCTCTGTGCCTTGTGATTGTGATCCCCCGATCCGATCCCAACCGTTCGTTCCTTTTAATCCAACGGCCATCACAAAATCACACCATTGCCCCGTGGCCCTTCCTTCTCCCCGCCGATTGAATCTCTGTCGTTGATCTGACCCAGATCAGACGATTGGAGCTCAATCGCTCCATCACAATCGAAAAAGTTTAAAAGTGTCAACCCCTGTGCCCCTGATTGCGATCCGTCAATTCGATCTTAGCCATCCATTTCTTCAGATCTGAAGGCTAGGATCTAATCGCGCCCCCCCCATCAGTTTTCTTCATCGGAGCTCCTATTAACTTCAACTTTCAATCTCCGCCGCCAATCTCCTCCCGAGATCTGACGGTCCTAAATGAATCGCCCTCCACCCACGCCAGGTCCCACCATCCAAAGGCTCTGCTTCGCTTGTTTTTCATCATTTCCCTTTGTATTTCGCCCAAGCATTAATCTTTGGGCTTTGCACTAATTACCACTTCTTCTGCCCGTTTTAATCCTAACTCTCCGTTCATTAATCCCGACCGCTAAATGCCATCTCCGCATACGATCGGACGGTCTGCGACCCCTGTCACAGCCAACCTTCACCGTCGCATTTTTCATCAGATTTCCCTACAGCCTCCGTTTCCACTGGTCCGCCAACATTCCTCTTGGCCCCCATAGCATCTCTTCCGCCACCTTCCCTAGTTTTTATAATTGATTTAATTCATTGTGCAGGGATCACAGAGAGGTCATTACAGCGGCAGCAAAGAGTAATAGTAGAAACAGGTGCAAGGGATTTAGGCCGGTTAATCGAATGTTTAAGCGCCTAATCCCATACTCAAAGGATAAAGAGGCAGTTTGAAGACTTAAGTACACTGTCAAGTCCTATCAGTTCTTCCAGCATCAACAGAATGTTTTTCTGCAAACGGACACCTTCGGACAATGTTCTCCATGCCTCCTCGAGCCTGTAAACAGATGAAATACACTGGCAGAAGTTTCTACGACTATCAGGCAACAGTTATGAAGCATGAGAAACTTGCGGATTTTCCATCCAGGCCATTTATTCCAGAAGGCAGCGCAGAGTACCAAACACCAGAAAGGACTCCAAAGAAACATCAGAGGTCAATCTTGTCCTGACAGAGTCTCCCATACCATAACAAAAGTACTTACACCGATGCAGATTGCCATTAAGTAGAGTGGGCATGAACTCTTTCTCCACTCTGTCTTAATGAGATCCATTTAATGAATATCTTCTAATCCTGTTATTCTCTTCTCCTATAAGAATCCCCGAGAACATATTGTAAAGGTTGTTGTTCGGTTGTTGTTGTTGCTGTTAGAGGGATTCATTTTGACTATTAGAACAGTCTTGGGAGGGAGTATCAGAGTAGTTTGTAATGTAGTAGGCTGGGAGGAGAAATTCTGGTCTGTAACAGCCATTGAGCTCAGTGTATGTGACTAGTTTTGCATCAATTAATCAAGCACATTTCTTTGGATCCTGGTCTATTACTACAGGTGATGTTTTTATTATCTTATTGTTTTATTACATTTTCATGCTATTCATTGGTCTTCTGGGCTTGCATCAGAAATATGGCATAGGATTTACCCTTGTTAGGTACCCTATGTCTCTGCTCTCCTTGCCTTTAACGTTTCTCTGTTGTATGTCTTATCTGAGGATTGATTTCAAACTAATTTAACCAGTATAGTGGATGTCATTGCCTGCTAGCTGATGTATGAATTAATGAAATTTGTCTTTACTTGTTCTTGTTGGGTTTAAGCTGGAAGATTTGGGAAACTGAGGATTAGAGTTAGCCCTGTCCACTAGGGTCCTTGTGCGACCAGCTGGCCTTTCTAAGATCTCTTGCTGGTGTCAAAGCATTGAAGGTTCAAAGTCCTTCTCTGATCTATAGAACCTGGCTCTGTTAAAATTATATTTGTTTTCCTTTGGAGTATGCTAAAGCTGACCTAGAGTTAAATGATCTCTGGTCCGATCTATAAGCTGCCCCTTTGTCCCTCCATTGAAAGTTGCCTTTGAGTATGTCCAAGAAGGTCTGGAGTTAAAAGACCTCTGACCTAATCTATAGACAGAAATTGGGTTTCTTTCCTTCTTTCACTTTCAATCCTTAATGTTCCATTCCAATATCTATTTTAAAAGATCCTTTAGTGTAGATGACTTGCCCTATGAAATCCTTGGCTGGTTGTTGCATGTAATTACCTTTCATGACTCCATAGCCCAATGGATGGCACTTTCTTAACCTATCCTCTTTTCTAAAACATCCTGCTGTTTTGTTCCTTTTCTCCCATTACTTTCTCAGTCTATGATCTCATGACCAACCCAGCAACTCACCAACCAAATCATTTAAAACCCCCCTTTGTGCTTCATAACTAGCCTAATACCTCATCTTGAGCTTTCAAAGAGATATCATTCTTTGTTTTATTGGAGAGATCCCTCTCCGGGTCTAGGAGGGCTAGATCCTAGGGCCCCAAAGTGGTTTGATGTTGTCTTATCTTTTGGTATTTCCAAATCTACCAAAACATAGGAACCCCAACATAATGATGACTCCGTTGGGGAAAAATCTGAGTGCCTAAAATGCTAACATTGGTCTATGTCCCTTTGTCATCACCACATAATGGCGACTCCACTGGGGAATAAGGACCAATTAGAAAATCACTGTGGTGGACAGTAAAATCTTGAATGATCCACCTGGTGACTCCACAGTTCCTAAATGATTAAAGACTCCACTAGTGATCAGTAGGCCAATGATTATCCATGTTTTCAAAAGACTCCACTGGGAGACCATGTCGCAGTACAACATAAGCCATGCTAAAGACCAAGTCACCTCACTAATGGAAGACTCTGAGCAGTTTGTAGAAATTCACCCAGGTTTCATAGTGGAGTGTCATGATACAATTTCGAGTGACATGGCAGAGTTGGAGGTGGAGGACCTTCCAGGGGCCGTTATTCTCAGCTCAAAGTTCAAACCCCTTCTCAGGAAAAAATTCTTAGAATTGGTGGTTGAAAGATATGAAGCTGAGATCGAATTTCTAAACTCGCAAGAGAAATCATATCAGTTTAGAGACCCGAGAGCCTTTTTGGAAAGCCTTCCTCCTCCTAAAAAGGAAGAAGTTCCACTACCTTTCGACGTGCATGAAGAAGGTGATCAAGCTTTCAAGAGCCACTCTGAATATGCAGTGGAAGATGCAACAATCGAAGCTGCTCAGGATACAGACAACCTACCAGTCATGGCAGGCCTAAAAGAAGAGAGCGTACATCATATGTTTATTAATCTTGTGGCAGAGTACATGGAGGCCTTCGTTAGCTCAAATTCTATAGCATTCATCCTTAGCACGGGCCAGATTCATCAAGAGAGGTCACCACTGATGGTGACTGCAGTTTTTCATAACCACATGCAGAGCACCCTGTGGTTATCTCTGACAGGCAGTCAGTGCACATATCCCTTTTTTTTTATTGCTTGACTGGCTGCACTGGCATTATTGTATCACCTAGAGTGCTAGAGTTTCCCAGTTAGAGTAGGGTAGGTAGGAAGTCTGAAATAAAGCTCAGCCTGTGAGCATGTAGTTAGTTGTTTCAATTTATGAAAAGTCCAGCAAGTCAGACAGTCTAATCGGGGCTTGACTGTTTTCAATTTCTGTCTTAGAATGTAGAGAAGAAATCTGCTAGAATGTTTAATCCTAGCAGATACTAGTTTAGGTAGAGAAACTATAAGACCAACAATTTAATCTGGTCTCATGGAGTAATAAGGGTAGAAGTAGAATAGGTTTATTTTCCTTCTTATAAAAAATTCATGATGTAAAGGGTCTGCAAGTCCAAATGCACCCAGAAGAAAAAATGTTAGGACTATAGTGTGGGTAGGTAGTTGTTTGGGAGAAATTTTACTGCTGATATAATGTCTTCATGATTTGTGGCAGCTGATCCAAGAAATAAAATGGATGGGTCAAGCACCAGGCATCTGGCCTACACCAAAGATTTATTTTCTGAATTCTTGACTCCTTCAAGAAGATGCCATCCCCATGTGGAGCCACTATTAACCCCCTATAATTTTTTTTTTTTTTTGACAAGAAAATAGGGGGCTAAATTGTTTATGAGCCTTCAAGGAATACATTTCCCTATGAAACACATCATCCTTGAAGCTTCCTTATTCCCTTGTCCTTTGATAAATCCCTACTGTTGTTTCCAGTTATAAAGCCTTTATGTTTGTGAAGAAATGCCCAAAAGGCCTCCTTTTTCCCCTTATATCATCCCTTCTAAGCCTTTGTTTTCATCTTTGTCTTCCCCTTCTAAATTCCCCACTTACCCTCTAAATCCTCCCAAAATTCCCTTTAAATCCTACAAGTTCCCCTTGTTTGGTCCGATTTCCCCTTTTCTCCCCTACCGTTACCCTTTCCCAACCTCAAAATGCATTAAAAGGGGAAAAACCCACTTTTCACTCTATATTAAGGCCTAGCCCCTTTCAACCTAGCCCCTTAACCAATTCCCCACATGCCCAGGTGCCGGAACCAGGCGCTAAGGTCTTAAGCGCTTATCGCAATCGCAACCATCAGGCGAGCACATTTCTATGTGTTAACTTAAACTTTCGATGCGATTGGAGTTTTGTTCGATTGGCTCCTGCTGCGATCCGAGCCATCGATCTATAATGGATCTGACGGCCCAGCACTAATCGATGTGCACTCGTCGCCTTTTCCCTTCTGCCCCTCTGATTACATCTGGACCGTCAATCCCCCGCCAGATCCGACGGCTGGCACTCCATCGCATCGCATCCCCCCTCTGCGCCTTGTGATTGCGATCCCCCGATCCAATCCTGACCGTTCGTTCCTTTTGATCCAACGACCATCGCACAATCGCACCATCGCCCTGTGGCCCTTCCTTTTCCCCACCGATTTAATCTCTGCCGTCGATCTGACCCAGATCGGACGGTTGGCGCTCAATCGCTCCATCGCAATCGCAAAAGTTTAAAAGTGTCAACCCCTGTGCCCCCAATTGTGATCCGCCGATTCGATCTTAGCCGTCCATTTCTTCAGATCCGACGGCTGGGATATAATTGCGCCCCCCAATCAGTTTTCTTCATCAGAGCCCCTATTAACTTCAACTTTCAATCATTGCCGTCGATCTCCTCTAGAGATCTGATGGTCCTAAATGAATCGCCCTCCACCCACGCCGGGTCCCACCATCCAAAGGCTCCGCTTTGCTTGTTTTTCATCATTTCCATTTGTATTTCGCCCAAGCATTAATCTTTGGGCTTTGCACTAATTACCACTTCTTCCACCCATTTTAATCCTAACTCCCCGTTCATTAATCCCGACCGCTAAATGCCATATCCGCGTACGATCGAACGGTCTGCGACCCCTGTCACAACCAACCTTCACCACCACATTTTTCATCAGATTTCTCTACAGCCTCCGTTTCCACTGGTCCACCACCATTCCTCTTGGCCCCCATAACATCTCTTCCGCCACCTTCCTTGGTTTTGATAATTGATTTAATTCATTGTGTAGGGATCACAGAGAGGTCATTACAGCGGCAGCAAAGAGTAACAGCAGAAACAGGTGCAAGGGATTTAGGCCGGTTAATCAAATGTTTAAGTGCCTAATCCCATACTCAAAGGATAAAGACGTAGTTTGAAGACTTAAGCACACTGTCAAGTCTTATCAGTGCTTCCAACTTCAGCAGAACATTTTTCTCCAGACGGACACCTTCAGACAGTGTTCTCCATGCCTCCTCGAGCCTTTAAACAGATGAAATACACTGGCAGAAATTTCTACGACTGTCAGGCAGCAGTTATGAAGCATGAGAAACTTGCGGATTTTCCATCCAGGTCATTTATTCCAGAAGGCAGCGCAGAGTACCAAACACCAGAAAGGACTCCAAAGAAACATCCGAGGTCAATCTTTGCCTGACAGAGTCTCCCAGACCATACCAAAAGTACTTACAGCGATGAATATTTCCATTAAGCAGAGTGGGCATGAACTCTTTCTCCACTTTGTCTTAATGAGTTCCATTTAATGAATATCTTCTCCTCCTGTTATTCTCTTCTCCTATAAGAATCCCCGAGAACATATTGTAAAGGTTGTTGTTCAGTTGTTGCTGTTGCTGTTAGAGGGATTCATTTTGACTATTAGAATAGTCTTGGGAGGGAGTAGCAGAGTAGTTTGTAATGTAGTAGGCTGGGAGGAGAAAGTCTGGTCTATAACAACCATTAAGCTCAGTGTATGTGACTGGTTTTGCATTAACTAATCAAGCACATTTCTTTGGATCCTGGTCTATTACTACGGGTGATTTTTTATTATCTTATTGTTTTATTATATTTTCATGCTTTTCATTGGTCTTCTGGGCTCGCATCAGAAATATGGCATAGTATTTACCCTTGTTAGGTACCTTATGTCTCTGCTCTCCTTGCCTTTAACGTTTCTCTGTTGTATGTGTTATCTGAGGATTGATTTCAAACTAATTTAACCAGTATAGTGGATGTCATTGCCTGCTAGCTGATGTATGAATTAATGAAATTTGTCTTTATTTGTTATTGTTGGGTTTAAGATGGAAGATTTGGGAAACTGGGGATTAGAGTTAGCCCTATCCACTAGGGTCCTTGTGCGACCAGCTGGCCTTTCTAAGATCTCTTGCTGGTGTCAAAGCATTGAAGGTTCAAAGTCCTTCTCTGATCTATAGACCCTGGCTCTGTTAAACTTATCTTTGTTTTCCCTTGGAGTATGCTAAAGCTGACCTAGAGTTAAATGACCTCTGACCGATCTATAAGCTGCCCCTTTGTCCCTCCATCGAAAGTTGCCTTTGAGTATGTCCAAGAAGGTCTGGAGTTAAAAGACCTCTGACCTGATCTATAGACAGAAATTGGGTTTCTTTCCTTCTTTCACTTTCAATCCTTGATTTTCCATTCCATCATCTATCTTAAAATATCCTTTAGTGTAGATGACTTGCCCTCTGAAAGTCTTGGCTAGTTGTTGCATGTAATTACCTTTCATGACTCCATAGCCCAATGGATGGCACTTTCTTGACCTATCCTCTTTGCTGAAACATCTTGTTGTTTTGTTCCTTTCTCCCATTACTTTCTCAGTCTATGATCTCATGACCAACCCAACAACTCACCAACCAAATCATTTAAAACCCCCCTTTGTGCTTCATAACTAGCCTAATACCTCATCTTGAGATTTCAAAGAGATATCATTCTTTGTTTTATTGGAGAGATCCCTCTCCGGGTCCGGGAGGTCTAGATCCTAGGGCCCCAAAGTGGTTTGATGTTGTCTTATTTTTTGGTATTGCCAAATCTGCCAAAACATAGGAACCCCAACAGTATGAACACACGTCCATTGCGATATGCAATGTGCGATATCGCAACATCGCATCGCAACGAGACTTCATATCAACAAGACACTAACTCAAATATTTGCAATGGGTGATGAAGTGGGGACCACAAAAAATACTTGGCCCACTTATGAACTTAAAATAAATTTGCGTGTTTAAACAAAAAAGCTTTGGTTGCCATGTCAAAACAAAAAATGAATGGTCAGCCTGTTTAGACTGTGAGGGCTTTAAAGCCCGAATGAACATTTCATCAAAATAGAAAGCGGTTGTGGTTGAAATCATAAAACCAAAATTAGAAAGCCGTTGTTGCAGAGCAGTAAATTACTCTTGCACGACCTTTCCTGCAGATGTACATACCTGTAGTTGACGTTAACATTTCAACACATTTCAATTTCCATTTCACGATGGATGCCTCCACCTCCACGACTGTTAATAAAACCAGCAATTACTACTATTACGATGTGTTTATTAACCATCATGGACCCGATGTTAAGAGGACTTTCACCAACCATATGTACCATCGCCTTCTCTCACATGGGCTCAGAGCTTTTTTGGACTAGTCGGAATTAGAACTAGGAAAATATTTCATTTCTCAAATAGAAGGTGCCATCCAAAAAGCATCAGTACATGTGGCCATTTTTTCACCGAAGTATGCAGAATCCAAATGGTGTTTAGATGAGTTACTCATCATGTTTAAGTTGGGGGCTCCTATAATTCCAGTTTTTTACAGGGTCAAGCCGAGTGAGCTCAAGTGGAAATGAGTCAATCCTAAGCTTAGTTGGACACAAGTAAAAAATGGAGTTTATGCTCAAGCGCTACACGAACTTGAAAAGAAAACAACTTATGATTTTTAGACTCAGAAAGAAAAGTCCCAATATGATTTTGCTACCATTGAAAATTGGAGAGACGCTCTTTCTCGTGTTGCAGACATAAGTGGGTTAAGTCTGAATGCATTTAGCAGGTCAGTATTTGAACTACCTCACTCTTCTTTTTCTTTATGCTGAACCAATATGTAATGTTTATATGCAGATCAAATCATATATGCTATTTTAGCTAATTTTTAATTTTGTCCTTTTATTTGGGTGTAAACAGCGATGAGGGGGAGCTGCTAGATAAAGTAGTTGAAAACGTTTTGAAAAGGGTTAAAAAAACACCGTTAAATGTGGCAAAATATCCAACTGGGTTGGATGAGAAAGTAAAGGATTTTGAAACCACAGTATCACTGGAACAACACATAGGAAAGGCTAAGGTAGTGGGTATAGTGGGCTTGGGTGGAGTTGGGAAGACAACGTTGGCTAAAGAAATATTCAATAGAAAGAGCCTATTTTACAATAAAACATGTTTTTTTATCTATGTAAGACAAAATGCCAAAACCTCTATACATTCCTTGCAGCGGCAACTTCTCAAGGGTTTGATTCAATTGGATCTGGATATAGACAACAGTCATCAAGGTACAAAGATGCTTCACAAGCATCTCTCATCTTTTCAGGTCTTACTAGTTTTAGATGATGTAGATGATGTGGATCAGGTAGATGCACTCTTGCCTGTACATGTCCTATGCCCTGATAGCTTAATTCTAATTACATCTAGGGATATGGACATCCTTAGAAGGTTAGGAGTACAAGATTCAGATATTTATAAATTGACTGGTCTTAAGACACAACACTCCACAGAGCTATTCTGCTCGCATGCTTTCTGCCATCCCCATCCACTATCAGAATTTGAGAGTCTTGTAGAAAATTTTGTAAAGGCTTGCAATGAATTGTCTTTATCATTGAAAGTTTTTGGGGCACTTCTTTATAGAAATGAAGACAAATCTTACTGGGAAGACCAATTGGATAAACTGTAACGAATACTTCCCAGCGACATACAGAAGAGTCTAAAAATTAGTTACGACTCACTTGATAGACATGAACAACATATATTTCTAGACATTGCCAGTTTTTTCATAGGAGAAAATAGGGATACCGCCATAAGAATATGGGACGGATCCCACTGGAGTGGCTCACTGGGGTTTCTAACCCTACAAAACAAGTGTCTTGCAGAGGTTGACATTGAAAATTTTGTGTAACCAGCTCCAAAAATAGAAGAAAAGAGATATCAACGCCTTAGAAATAAGCCACTTCGAGGGGGCAACCTCCAATACATTACATAAATGAACAAATCTTGGATGATACAATTTTCAAAACCTCCTTTCTATATATAGGAGTCCATGTGGCCATAATTTAATCCTAGTGGGCCACAATGTAATCCTATCCGACTTAACAATAATAATTTAAGGGCACAATAATAACAAAATGGGGGTTACAAGGGTACAATAATAATAATAAGGGGATTACACTAATAACAATAAGGGACTATACTAGTAATATAGGGACCTAACATGCCCCTCTCCTTCAAAAAAGTGTTGTCCTCAATGCTTGAGTAGCTCTGGGTGCTTCTGCATAAACTTCTCATCCTCCCATGTAGAATCTTCAATGGGTAAGTTCTTCCACTTGATGAGATACTCTGAAATTGATCGATTTTGTAGCAGTCGAGTTCTTGTTTTCGTGACCGCTTCAGGTTCTAATATGATTTTTCCTTCCTCATCAAGTTTTGGCAATATTGTTTGAACTGGAAGATTTTCACCTATAACCTTCTTTAAGCATGAAACATGGAAAAATGGATGCACTCGCAAAGAAGCAAGAAGCTCCAATTTGTATGCCATAGTACCAATCTTTTGCAACACCTTGTAAGGACCATAGTACTTTGGCGATAATTTATTATCCTTCTTTGCTTGCTTGAGGGACATTTGTTTGTATGGTTGTAGCCGTAAAAATACCCAATCTCCTACATCGAAACTTCTCTCGCTACGATGTTGATCTGCCTGTTGTTTCATTCGATTTTGTGCCAAATTCAGGTTATCCTTTAAGAGTTGGAGAACTTCTTGCTGATGCTCGATGTGATCTTCCAGTGCTTGAACCTTCGAATTTTCCCTTAAAGATGATGTGATGGATGGTGGATGATATCCATAAAGTGCCATAAATGGGGTCATTTTTGCTGCAGTATGGAAGGAAGTGTTATGCCACCATTCAGCAAGAGGTAACCACTTGACCCATTGTGTTTGTTTATCAGATACAAAACAACGAAGATATCCTTCCAAACATTTATTTACTATCTCAGTTTGACCATCAGATTGAGGATGATAAGATGAGCTATGAGCTAACTGAGTACCCAAACAAGAAAATAACTCCGTCAAAAAATTTCCAGTAAAAATGGGATCTCTGTCGCTCACAATAACCCTTGGGCTTCCATGTAGCTTTTGAATTCTGTCCATAAATGTAGTAGCAACAGTACTTGCTTTAAATGGATGAGATAATGCACAAAAGTGTGCATACTTGGTAAGTCTATCAACTACCACCATGATGACACTCTTTCCTTCGGACTTAGGTAAACCTGTGATAAAATCCATTGAAATCTCCTCCCAACGTTGACTTGGAATGGATAAAGGTTGTAGAAGTCACGGGGTCTTAATTGTCTCCACTTTATTCTGCTGGCAAACCAAACATTCCGCCACAAACTTTTGAATATCAGATTTAAGGCCATCCCAAAAAGAATCTTTCTTCACCCTGTGGTAAGTTTTTAAAAATCCTGAGTGTCCTCCTAAAGGAGAAGTGTGCAATTCCAGAAGAATCTTTTGTTTTAGTTGGGAATTCTTACAAAGATATAAGGGATCTTTGTACCATAAGGAATCATTTTTCCAACTAAATGTATCAGATGTACTAGGATCTTGCTGCAACTTTTGAATGAGTGTCCATATATCTTTGTCCTTCTTCCATTCATCTCTTGCTTCGGTTATCCAATCTGGTTGGATAATAGAAATGGCACAAAGCAATGCTTCCACCTCTTCATTCTTTCTTGAGAGTGCATCTGCAACAACATTAAGCTTTCCTTTTTGTATATTATTTCAAAGTCATAACCCAACATCTTTGTGACCCATTTTTGCTGCTCTTCTGAAGATAGTCTTTGTTCCAAAAAGTGTTTAAGACTATCATGATCATTTTTTACCTTGAAGTGTCTTCCCATTAGGTAAGTTATCCATTTCTTTAGTGCATGCAGTATTGCTAACATTTCCTTCTCATAAATAGGTTTATGTAAATACTTTCCTTTGATTGGACGACTTTCAAAAGCAATGGGTCTTCCTTCCTACATTAAAACAACACCAATTCCATTTCCTGAGGCATCACATTCCACAATAAAGGTTTTTGTGAAGTCTGGCATAGCTAAGAACAGTGCTAGGCACATTGCCTTTTAAGATGTTCAAAGGCCTTAGTTGCTTCAGGATTCCATGAAAATGCATCTTTCTTCAATAATGTTGTTAGAGGTGCTGCTATTCTCCCGTAATTCTTAACAAACTTGCGATAATACCCTGTTAACTCGAGAAATCCTCGCAATTGCTTTATGGTTGTGGGGACTTTCCATTCTTTAATGGATTTAATTTTGTTAGGGTCTACTTTAACACCCTCATAAGATACAATATGACTCAAATATTCCACCTCTTGTACTCCAAAGAAGCATTTGGATGATTTTGCATATAATTGTTTCTCCTGCAATAGTTTGAGCACCCTGTCAACATGTTCAACATGATCCTTCCAACATGATCAAAAAATAATAGCACAAATTTTCTAAGGAAGGGTTTGAAAATGGAATTCATCAACCCTTGAAATGTAAAAGGTGCATTGGTAAGGCCAAAAGGCATGACCAAAAATTCATAATGACCCACATGAGTTCGAAATGCTATTTTTGGAATATCTTAAGTCTTCATTCTAATTTGATGATATCCTGAACGAAGATCCAACTTGGTAAAATAAATTGCTCCATGTAATTCATCCAATAATTCATCAATCACAGGAAGGAGAAATTTATCTTTAATGGTGAGCTTATTGAGCTCCTTATAATCCGGGCACATTCGCCATGATCCATCCTTCCTGTGTATCAATACTACAAGAGCAGAGAAAGAACTTTGACTAGGTTGAATTATACCCGCCTCTAACATTTCTGCAATCATGTGTTCAATTTCACTTTTTTGGACGTAAGGATATCTATAAGGCCTGATGTTTGGAGGAACACTTCCTGGAATCAAATGAATAGCATGATCATGATCACGACTAGGTGGGAGTCCTTTGGGAGTTTCAAACACCTTGGAATGATTGTCCAAGACTTGTTGGAGATCTGCAGAAATAGATGATTTTGATGTTGGAACTTCTAATGAGCATAATTGTGCAATTACTCCTCTTTGTTCTTTCTTTAGAAGATTTGTCATGACATTAGAGCTTATTATCTTTCCCGGCTTCCCCGCAATACCCCGTAATTCGACTTCCTTTCCTTTTGAATTTTTTTTCAAGAAAAGTTCTTGAAAATTAAAAGCTACCGTCCCCAAAGATTGTAACCATTGTACTACTAGTACAACATCAACACCTCCCATAGGAATGGAAAGCATTGGAATAGTCAATACATATTCCCCCATGGTTAGCTTGATATTATGGCATTTTCCAGAGCAATTTATAGTTCCTCCATTTGCAACCATTACTTGACATTCTGGTGCTGTGTATAGGAAACAATTTAATTCCTTAGCTACCTTACAATGAATAAAATTATGGGTGCTACCTGAATCAATCAACACTATTACCTTTTTCTTCTTGATCTGTCCTTCTATCTTGAGAGTTTGAGGAGTGGTAATTCTTGCCAGTGCATTACACGATATAGTTGGATTCATTTCTTCCTCTTATAGGGCTGGTTCCTGGTGTATATCCTCTTCTTGTTCATTTTCTTATTCCTCTTCACAATCTATGTAAAATAGTTTCTTCTCAGCACACTTATGACCTTTAGTGTATTTGCTATCACAACTGTAGCAAAGCCCTTTTGCTCTTTTTTCTTCCAATTGTTGTGGTGTCGACCTTGTAGGTTGTGGAAATCTAGGCATAGCAACACTTCCTTCTTTATAGAATTGAGTGGTAGGCTTCCTTGTCGCCATTATTTTACATTCAACTTTTCTTGCCAACCTGAATGCCTTCTCCAATGAATCTGACTCCAAAACACGAACTTCATGTTGGATGTTATCCTTTAAAGTGCCTATGAAGAGATCGATCCTGTGTTCCTCTGGAATATCAATTACCCTTATATTCAATTTTTGGAATTCCTCAATGTGTTGCCCCACTAAACCCTTTTGTTTGAGATTTATCAATTGGCTAAAGAAGGTGTTGCTCTTCGTATCCTCATAATGTGCTATAATTTCCTCCATAAAAATTGACCAAGTGACAATTTTTTTACGGGAGCAAAGCCATCGATACCATACAAATGTATTTTTTTCTAAATGTAAAGTTGCAATACGTACCTTTTGTGTGTTTTGCACGTTATGGAGATCAAAATATTGCTCCATCTGTAGTATCCATGTTACAGGATCCTTTCCATCAAACTTCCTCATATCCATTTTTAGAATATGGTGGTTCTTCCCGCCAACATTAGAGTTTATGAAATCACGATTAACATTTATTTTGTTCTCATCATGAGGTTCTTCTACTATCTTTTCACCATTAGGAAACATTTCTTGTATCAACTTTGTCAAACCTTCCATAACATTCTTCATGTTTTCCATTTTCTCATCGATCTTAGCTTCCATGTCATCCATCTTAGATTCCATGCCAACCTCCATGCCATCTATCTTAGATTCCATTCCATCTATCTTAGATTCCATGCCTTTCTTCAAACCATCCATATTATTCTTCACACCATCCATCTTTGCTTCCACGCCTTTCTTTAAAACTTCCATTTCATTTTTTGTTGCTCTTTGCGAGAGCGAAATTTGGTGCACTTGCTCTTGTAATTTTAATAGATCATGTTGAAATTCTTCATCTTCATGAGTCATAGTAGAGCGTTCTGAAGGCTTAATGGGCGTTGAATTATTTTTACAAGGCATATTTTAGAACCCAATACTGATATCTATTCTACAATATGCCCTTGGAATCAATTCAAGACTTATGCAATTCGGAAAAAAATACACACCTTTTTCTTGCTTTTGAGAAGCTCAATCTTGAAATTGGATTATCTCTGTGATTGCAACACTTCAATATTTGAATTTCAATATCAACGTAGCCCTCTGAATTATCTTTTGAATGCCACAGGTCTGACCTGATTTGGATTCTCCAACACAAAGTTGTGTCCAATCTCCCACAATGACCTAATTATGGACTGGTTCAGTAGAGTGAAATTGTACGACTTTCCACGTGTCACTGTTTCATCCTTCAGATCTGAAATTGATAGCCAAAAAACTACATTCTGTGTACTTGTGACCAATTTTTACGACACTCCAATCTGATGCTCAGAGAGAGAGTTATGAAGATTTTCCCACGATCACCTCTTTGAGATGAAATTCAAGAGCCTGAAAAAGCACTACCTTCCACAGATCATATCTCCGAAAATGTTTCGAACCAAGCTCTGAAATTTTTGATGATTTTCCTTAGGATGTCGGCTTTGCACCCTAAAAATTGCAGCTTCTGAGACTTCGTAGAAAAAACGTTACAGCGCAAATGCCACGATGACCTGTTTAAGAGCCTGAAAAAATACCTGACTTCCACATATCATATCTCCAAAAATATTGCGAACCAAGCTCTGAAATTTTTTGAAGACGTTCCTCAAGATTTTGCCTTCGCACCATAAAAATTTCAGCTTTTGAGGCTTCGTAGAAAAACATTTATAGCGAAAATACCACGATGACCTGTTTGGAGTAGCGAAACCCTAGAATCCAAAGCTCTGATACCAAATGTTGTGTAACCAGCTCCAAAAATAGAAGAAAAGAGATATCAACGCCTTAGAAATGAGCCACTTCGAGGGGGAAACCTCCAATACATTACATAAAATGAACAATTCTTGGATGATACAATTTACAAAACCTCCTTTCTATATATAGGAGTCCATGGGGCCATAATGTAATCCTAGTGGGCCACAATGTAATCCTAGCCGACCTAACAATAATAATTTAAGGGCACAATAATAACAAAATGGGGGTTACAAGGGTACAATAATAATAATAAAGGGATTACAATAATAACAATAAGGGACTATACTAGTAATATAAGGACCTAACAGAAAATAAGATAAGAATGCATGATCACTTGAGAGATCTGGGCAGAGATGTGGTGGAAGCTTTAGGATTGCCCCGTTGTGTTAGGCTCCTAACAGAAGACATTGGTGATTGGTTGCAGCCATCATTTGTAAGTAAAGCATCTCCAATCCCCTATAGAATATTTATCATTCAATTTTCAAAATATTATTCAATAGAAATCTGTGTACAGTTTTTTAATTTTTTAATTCTTCATACTGCAAGAAGTAGCTGAAATGCGAGGAATTAGGATGCTTCCTAGTACAGATAAAGATAATGGTGATAATGGTGAGCATGCATCTTTTCCGTTGCAGCCTCTTCATATGAGAAAGTTGCAACTTCTTGATGCCAAAGATGGTTTCTTGGAACGCATTTTGAAAAAGGTCCATTCCCCAAATCTCCTATATCTGCGCTGGAACAATTTTCCCTACTCTTCCCTGGTTACCTGGATTCCCATGAAAAATTTAAGGGAATTGGAAGTGCAGGGAAAAGAATTGAAAACATTGTGGGAAAAAGAATCGCAGGTAAATAGAAAATTTTGAAATAAAGTTTGTGTTTCAATCTGTGTGAAAATGGAGTCCAAAGGTTTTGATATCAGAATCATTAAAATATATTGTGAATATTTCGCAGGCGCCTTTGCAGTTGCGAGAGTTAATGATTAATGCTCCACTTTCAAAGTTTCCAGAGTCCATAGGGAATTTTAAGTACCTTGAACGTATATGCTTCAACTTGAGAGAGGAGAATAATGTCGAAACACTGCCTGAAGAATTTTGTAATCTGCAGTTTCTAAAGGACTTGGGGCTAACATACTGTTCAAAATTGAAATCACTGCCAGATAGGTTTGGTAGCTTAACTAACCTCCAACAAGTCAATTTGTCTAATTGCGTCACTTTGGAAAGGCTTCCAAAATCCTTCGGGAATTTAAGTAGGCTCAAGTATCTGAATTTGTCTCACTGCTCAAATTTGACCATCTCCAGGGAAACACTTGGAAATATTAGCATGCTTGTACACATAAATCTTAACTTCTGTAAAAAAATAGAATTTTTGCCACCAAAATTTGCCCATCGATTGTGCCTGAAAGAATTATTTTTGATGGGCACAAACTTAAATCAATTGCCAAGTGAAATTGGGTATTTGATGGATTTGGAATTTCTGGAATTAGGAAGCCCTTTGCTGGAAACGCTGCCTCCTTCACTTGGTGAATTAAGGAATTTGAAGCAATTGAACCTTCGGGATTGCAAGGCAATGAAATATTTGCCGGATTCCTTTAGACAATTAACTCAGTTGGGTAAATTAGTACTCGACTGTCCCATAAGCCAACTGCCATTTATAAGAGTTGAAGGAGCAAGAGACAGTTTAATAGAATCGATTGGGCAGAGAACATGCAGTAATTTGGGCTCTTCAGTTGAAAAGTGCATATTTCAACTCCAACACATAAGATTGTACAACACACAAATATCAGAGGTATCATTTGATGAAGATGTATTCCCCAACCTTCAACATATTCACATAAGCTTTTGCCATTATCTGGAGAAGGTTGCCACATTGCCAAATGCACTCCTAGAGTTGGAATTGATTGATTGTAATAATTTGAAGAAAATAGAAGGGCTTTGTGGTCTTGCAAAACTCAGGGAGTTGGTGATTAAAGGGTGCAAAGTGGAGGAGCTACCAAGCATTGAAACTTTGGTATCTTTGCATCAGTTGTACTTAGGTGACTGTGTCATGCTGAAAAGCATACAGGGTCTGGAGCAGCTCACAAAACTTCGATTGCTATATGTTAATGATTGCTCTGAATTAGAAGAGTTGCCAGGGGTTGAACAGTTGAGCTCATTAGAGGAGCTGCACGCTCACGGATGTGTGAAGCTAAAAAGCATCCGAGGGTTGGCAAAGCTGACAAATTTAAGAATATTAGATGTTAATGACTGCTCTGAATTACAAGAGTTGGAAGGTGTCGAATATTGCATGGCGTTGGAGCGCCTTAATGCCTCTAGGTGTCCCAGCTTGCAGTGGGATGATAGCGTAGTGGAACAGCTGTGCCAACGAGTGAAGCAGCTTGACATTTGGTGAAGGAAAGCAGAAGGCAGCAAGTGAGCAATGAAAGTACAATTTTAAATGATGTCCTAGTTTTGCATTAATTCCAGTTTGTGTAGTGCAAAGAATAATATGGCAGCTCTGTTGAAGCTTCAGGCACCAAAATGTGGAGGTAGAAGACTCATGGATGGAACAGGTACATGTTGTATAAAATTGGTTTATAACTAGTGTATCCAGTAGTTATAGTTGAGTTGAGCTATGTGCAAAAGTAGAAATTCAATTTCACCGACTGTAATGTACATGTATTCCCATTGCAAAAAATTTCCATCGAATGTATACTGTTTCTTTTGGATTTATATATCTGGAAACTGTTTGGCACACATGTTCGATTTCTCGATTGACATCTTTTTCTTCTTCATTGTTTGAACTCTGAGAAATAGCAGGACATATCTCAAAACCATCCATCAGTTATTTTCAAAAGTAAATATTAGGTTCATAGCCAGACATAAGTAAATATTTCAGTTAAGTTAAATGTTCGATTTCTCGATTTGTACAAATTTTGGAAATAGATTGATATCTTTTACTTCTTCATTGTTTACTTGGAACTCTTAGAAATTGCAGGACATAAGGCAGTACCATCCAATAGTTATTTTCAAAAGTAAATATTCTGTTAAGACGGGTATGGGCGCAGAGGAAATGGCTCTGAAAACAATTTTATGTATTTAATTTAATGAAATTAAAAATAAAAATGTGGATTTAAACATAGTATTTTGTTAGGTATTAAACTTTGTGTCATAAGTTTTCTAGCAATTTCAGTTTTATGTGATGGAATTTATTTCATTTTATTCATAAATGTTTATTTAAAAAAAAAAGATTGGAGTCGAAGTTCTCTTTTACTGAGATTTAATTGTTGTTTTTTTTGTTTGAATTTTGTTCTTATTATATATTATGATTTTTTTCAAATTTATGAAGAATTTAGATGGATCAAATCTTTTAGTATGAGTATTTTTTTTTAAGTTTGTATTGTGAGTTTTTTTTTTTAAAGGTTTGTATTGTGAGAGAATTGATTTTTTGGACTCTTGATAAATCTATAATAATTCCTAATAATATCATTTATATTAATATGAATTTCATATTTCTATATACATATAATTTATCTTATTTTTAATATTATTAAAATTTTGGTAATATTTATCAATCATTATATATATATATATATATATATATATATATATATATATATATATATATATATATATATAATTTTCAATCATATTTATATTAATTAAATTTATATATATTTTAAATTTATATATTAAAAAATATTTTTATTTTTAATTATAGGTATATTAATTAAAATTTTTAAGTGTTTATATGTTTATTAATTATATTTTATGAAATATTATGGTTACAAATTATAAATCAATAAGTCATTTAAAAGGAGAACATATTTATATATATAAATAATTTTCAATCATATTTATATTAATTAAATTTATATATATTTTACATTTATATATTAAAAAATATTTTTATTTTTAATTATATGTTTATTAGTTAAAATTTTTAAGGATCTATATGTTTATTAATTATATTTTATGAAATATTATGGTTACAAATTATAAATCAATAAGTCATTTAAAAGCAGAACATAAACAAGCCAAATGCAAACATTAATAATTTCATAAAATTTGTCCAAAATCCTATTGAAATTCATTTGAAGTTCCTTATGAAATCACTGAAAATTCAAAGAAGTTTGTAATAAAAAACAATAAAACCGTAAAGGCTAAAATCTACTTGCTTTACCAAAAATATAAAAAAGTTATAGGTTGTTGGGGCCTAATGTTGTGTCTAAATGTCAAACTTGACAAGTAGGGAGATACCAATATGGGTTGAGTTAGCTTTAGAAAGATGTTGGAAGTAGTGTTCTTAATTTACATAGAACTTAACTCTCTTTTTTTTAAATAATATTTTTCATTTTTATTGGTTTATCTTTATTTTTATATTCACAATTTTGTCATGTTAATTTTTTATTTGTACCATATAAACTTAAATTATATAAATTTATATATTTTATAAATAATTATAATAGAAGTGTAATATTTCAATAAAATATCAGCTTAGATCCATCTTAACCCCAGATCTATCAAGCATCGAGAGGGATCGAATCTCTTAAGGTGCAAACTCCTTTTTTGAGTGTAAAACTTGAGAAAAGATTTGCACCTTGAGAGATTTGATCTCTCTCAGACCTTGATAGATCTGAGGTTAAGATGTATCTAAGTTGGTTATATAATACTAAATAATATCTATATTTGTATATATGTATCTCTTTCTTATTCTTTCTCTCTATCGCGCCCTCCAAACATACAAACACTCTCTCTCTCTCCCCTCCAACTCTCCTCTCTCCCTCACTCTCTCTCCATCTCTCCCTTGTCATTCCCCCTCTCTCGCCACCTTTCTCCCATTATGTATTTCTTATTGTATCCTTCTCTCACCCCCTCCAACACCATTTCTCTCACCTTCTCTATCTTGAGTCCCATCTCTCTTCCTTCCTCTCTCTATGATTCTCTCCCACCTCCCTCTGTTTAAGAAAGACAAAAGTTAATGTTAATGTTGTAATTATCTGAGTAAATCTAGTTTTACCGTTCAGACAATGGCGAACCATAGGGAGTTATGTAACAAAGTTTTTGTATTAAAATTATCATTGCGAGAAAGGCCTGATGTAACATTGAAGAGTCATCCTTGACTTTGGTGTACTAAAAATTCCAATCCCTTGGTCCATAAATGCTTCCTTGACACACTGTCTAGATTTTACTACGTAAATTCTTTGTGTTTCTTGTTGTGTGATTCAATTTATATTTCTTTGTACATTTCTTTCCTATTTAAAGTTAACGGGTTGAAATACAAACAAGTGGTATCAAAGCTTTATTATGAGGCTCATAAGGTAATTAAAGTTTGTAAGTCTATATGCTTACCACCAGCTACAAGAGATATCGAAAGTCGAAGAGGAGTAGTATAGTCCAAGTCGAGGCCCATGAGGTCAATTTTTTTTAACTTTGCGCAGCCACATAGTCGTTGTTTTCCTGCATTACAAAAAATACAAAGCCGCTTGAATAGTCAGGTAGAGAAATTTTTTAAAGCGACCCTGTAATAGAGTAAGGGAGCGGACGAGCAAACCAAAGCTGCCACCGTTAAAATTTTGTAACACGACCTTGTCTGGAAAAAAACAAAGAGGTCCTATCTGTAGCCTACATAACGAGTAAGAAAAGCAGCTGACCCTATTTGGAGTCCGCATAATGATCTTTAGGGAAGAGTTTGCATGCAATAAGAATTTGTTGAAATGTTACTTTCAACTGCTCTGTACTCTGGCCGCCTTCTATTTATGTCTGGAGGAACTATGAAACAGAGCCGCTTTCCAAATACAGTGAGCAGTCAATTTTTTGTGTGTGGTTCGGCGCCAGTCCTTTACATTTGAAACAGAGCTTTCCATTTTAAATTGAACAATCTCTGTACATAAAAACAGAGCATTGAAGAGGAAACAGACTTTACATTGAAAAGCAAAGTTTCGTTTTGATTTTTGTTTTATGTGAAGACATGTGGTCCCCACAAGTTTTTTAATCGCAATCACAAAAATGTTTTTGATTAAAGTGTCTTGTTGATGAGGGAGATTGCGATGCGATCGCAATCGCAATCGCAAGTTACAATATGTTACAACCGCAATATGTCATGCCACTGTTGAATGTTGCGATGCGATTGGCGTAATCGCAATCGCAAACATTTTAATCGCCCTCCGCTTAAGCCAAGGTCCGCGGGAGGAGTGGTCCCACAGACCACGCGGCAACATTGTAATGAATCACAAGTTCTATTGTTTTGGCCCGATTGCAATGGTATGTCTCGGACCCGATAAGTTTTATAAGGCAGATTTAATTTGTTTATCGCGCGTTCAAAAGGCCTATACGCAGAAAAGTTCTGGCGAACGCGATATGTTTTATGCGCTGGATTTGATAATCCATCGCACGCACAAAAGGTGATGTCAGCAGGGGAGATTTGTAACGCGAAAATCTCCATTGTAATTTGGTTCATATGTTTTTCAAGTCCGGCGGTAATTTGTAAAGGTTTGCAGAGGTTTTACGTTTTATTATGTTTTGATTTGTAATGTTTTATGTTTCATTGTCATCGCGCGACGGAGTATTGTTATAACATATATATTATGATATGCGCTTTTGTAATAGAGCCCGGTGGGCCATAGGCATACTTTAGTTTTTAGTTTTATTTTAAAAAGGTTTGTTTTATGTTTTATATGTTACAACACATATAAATGTAAAAAGCCCGAAGGCTATTGTATTGTTTCTTTTGTATGCACAGCAATGCGGAAAATTTTTAACACACAACAGTGTTGTTTTAGAACAGAGACAGAGTATTTTGAATAGGAGATAAAGAGTTAGTTTTTGTGCACTGTGTTAGCAACAGTCACTGTTTTGTAATCCCTCTGTGTGAAAGAGGAAGTTTCATTTGTAATAGTTTGTTTTATTAATGAAATAGAAGTTTTTCTAGTGTGTGAAACTCTCTCTCCAGCAAGAAAAATTTTATTTTTCTCTGTGTTAAGAGGAGAGCATCATTCTCTCTATAATTTGTTCTGGAATTCTCAGAAATTCCAACATGGTATCAGAGCTAGTCCAGGATCTTTGAAGGTGTCAAAGAAGCTGAAGGAAGGATTTCTTTGTTGCAACAGCTTCTCCAGCAGAGTGAAGACTCAGTCAAGAAGAATCCAAGGTATTTCTCAAGTCAGATTTTTTGTGTTACTGTTTGCAGAACAGTAAGTTTATTTTAAATAAACAGTCAAGTGTTTTGAAGCACAATTAGAGTGCAAGAATGGTTGGAGCCAGCACTAGCATGAGTATAGGTAATACTCAGCTCCCACAATTTAATGGGAAAAACTATGACTACTGGGCAATAACCATGAGAGCCCTGTTTGCTTCCCAAGACTTATGGGAATTTGTTGAGGATGGTTTTGAAGAACCAGTGAATGAAAATGAGTTTAATGATTTAACTCAGGCAGAGAAGGAACTGTTGAAGAGCAATAAGAAGAAGGACTCTAGAACCCTCTACTTTTGGTATCAAGCAGTGCATGAGAGTGTGTTTCCAAGGATAGCAGCAGCTAAGAGATCCAAAGAAGCATGGAAACTCTCAAGACAGCCTATCAAGGCATGGAGAAAGTGAAGACAACAAAACTACAACTGCTGAGGAGAGATTTTGAGACTCTCTGCATGAAGGAGTCAGATAGCATTGACTCATTCTTCACACATGTGATTGGAATGGTCACACAGATAAGGTCTCATGGAGAGACTCTTGAAGAAAGGAGGATTGTGGAGAAACTTTTGAGGAGCCTACCCTCAAGTTTTGATGTGATTGTCACCACCATAGAAGAGACAAAGGATCTCACAAACTTGTCAGTTGATGAGTTACATGCATCACTGATGACACATGAGCAGAGATTGGGTAGAAATGAAAAATCATCTCTATAGCATGCCTTTAAGACCCAGATGTCCTTTGGAAGAGGAAGAGGTCAAGGCAGAGGAAACAAGAGAGGAAGAGGCAGAAGCCAAAACAGAGGTGGAAGAAACAGTCCAGCAAATTCTCAAGGAAGGGGCAGCAATCCAAATCAGAACCAAGGCCAAGGCAGCAGCCAACAAAGTGGTCAGCAACATGCTCAAGGACAAAGGTATGACAAATCCAATGTCCAATGTCATTATTGTAAAAAATATGGGCATTATGCAACTGAATGTAGGAAGAAGCAGCATGATATGAGTAATAGAACAAATGCAAATTTCACTAGAGAAAATATCAGTCAAGATAAATTGTTTTTAGCTTGTAATATGGCTGAGGAAAAGAGTGAAGATTTATGGTTTCTAGACTTCGGTTGCAATAACCATATGATAGGAAACATAGCCATGTTTTCTATGTTAGATGAGAATGTGAAATCACAAGTCACATTAGGGACAGATAGTAAAGTTTCTGTTATGGGAAAAGGAGAAGTAAATGTTTTAACAAGGAAAGGAGAAAAGAAATCCATAGCAGATGTTTATTATGTTCCTGGAATGAAATGTAACCTCTTAAGTATTGGACAGCTTGTTCAAAAAGGGTACAATGTTTTCTTTGAGGATGATTTATGCACCATCATGGATAAACCACCCAGCAAACAAAGTATTGCTGAAGTGAAGATGATAAGGAACAGGATGTTCCCTCTCAAGATGAGAGCAGATTTGAAAAATGGAGAATAAATAGCAGCAGTGACACAAGAGGCTCTCCAAAGTGAACCAAAAGATGAGAATTGGTTGTGGCACTTGAGATTTGGACATCTCAACTTTGGAGGTCTTAACTTGTTGAATAGAAAAGGAATGGTAAGAGGATTTCCATTGATAGAGAAACCGGACAACCTTTGTGAAGGTTGTATCTTGGGTAAACAACACAGAGAAAGTTTTCCATCCGGGAAAAGCATAAGGGCAAAGGCACCCTTGGAAATTGTCCACTCAGATTTATGTGGACCGATGCAAACTCCATCACTTGCAAGCAGCCACTATATGCTAACATTTATTGATGATTTTACTAGAAAAACTTGGGTTTACTTTTTGAAAAACAAAAGAGAAGTGTTTGAAAGACTCTACAATTTCAAAGCATTTGTAGAGAACCAAAGTGGGCTGCATATCAAAGTCCTAAGGACTGATAGAGGAGGTGAGTATATCTCCAAATAATTTCTACGTTTTTGTAGAGAAAATGGAATTCATAAGCAGTTTACAGCAAGGTACACTCCGCAGCAAAATGGAGTTGCCAAAAGGAAGAATAGAACAATCATGGATATGGTAAGGAGTATGTTAAAGGAAAAGCATTTGCCTAATGATTATTGGGCTGAAGTTGTACATTGGGCAGCGTACATTTTGAATAGGTGCCCAACAAAAGCAGTTATGAACAAAGTTCCGGAAGAAGCATGGAGTGGCACAAAGCAAGGAGTCACCCATATGAAAGTTTTTGGATGTGTGGCTTATGCACACATTCTAGATCAACTAAGGAAGAAGTTGGACAGCAAGGGGGAGAAATTTATTTTTATTGGATACAGTGAGGAATCCAAAGCTTATAGGTTGTATAACCCATCCACCAAGAAGTTTATTGTGAGCAGAGATGTTCAGTTTATTGAGGAGGAAGCTTGGGATGGAAGCATAGAGAAAATAGTGAATGTTAAACACTGTTTATCTCATGATGAAAATGATGAATATTTGGCTGAAATACATCCCCCAACAACAGCACCAACACAGGGGCAGCAAGAGACACCCTTGAGGAGAAATGAAAGTGCTTCTCCAAGCACACCACAAGGAGGAAATTCAAGTGCTTCTTCAAGCACTCATACACCAAATGAAAGAGGAACAAAGTTCATAAATTTAAATAAGATTTATGAGCAAGAGGCAGCAAATGAAGGTATGAACTCTTTGTTTGCTTTATATTGTCATGTTGATGACCCTATTCATTTTGAGGAAGCTATTAAAGATGGGAAATGGATAGAAGCTATGGATGAGGAGATTAATGCCATAGAAAGAAACAAGACATGGGATTTGGTTGAACTCCCAAAAGGTAAGGAAGTTATTGGAGTTAAATGGGTCTACAAGACCAAGAGTAATGCTGAAGGCAAGATAGAGAGACACAAGGCTAGACTTGTTGTCAAAGGGTATAAGCAGCAGCATGAGAGAGACTATGAGGAAACTTTCGCACTGGTTGCAAAAATGGAAACCGTGAGAGCAGTGTTGTCCATAGCAGCACAAAACAAGTGGAAATTTTACCAAATGGATGTGAAGTCAGCATTCCTAAATGGAGTGTTAATGGAAGAGGTTTACATTGAACAACCTCTAGGCTATGAAAAGAAATACCAAGAGCACAAAGTGTGCAAATTGAAGAAAGCTCTTTATGGGCTGAAGCAAACACCAAGAGCGTGGTACAGTAGGATAGATTCCTATCTACTGGAAAATGGATCTGAAAAATGTGAGGGAGAACCCACCCTATACATTAAAGAAAAAGATGGTAAAATGTTAATTGTTGTGTTATATGTTGATGATGTTATTTTTACTGGTAATGATGATTGCCTTGCTAAAAGTTCTAAAAAGGTCATGAAAGAAGAATTTGAAATGACTGATATGGGTTTGCTAAAGTACTTCTTAGGAATAGAAGTAGAGAAAAATGAAAATGGGATTTTTATCTCACAAGCAAAGTATGTTAATGAAGTGTTGGAAAGATTTAATATGCAGGAGAGCAAAGCAGCAATCACTCCCACAATGATGGGATTAAAACTCAGTAGAGAGGACATCAGCAAGGATTTTGATCCTAGTTTGTACAAGAGCATAATTGGCAGCCTCATGTATTTGACTGCAACTAGGCCTGATATAATGCATGCTGTTAGTTTGATTTCCAGATTCATGGAGAGGCCAAAAGAAGCACATTGGCAGGTAGCAAAAAGGATTCTGAGGTATGTTAAAGGTACTAAAAGGTTTGGTATTTTATATACTACTTCAAAATGTTCAGATTTAATTGGATACACTGATAGTGATTGGGCTAGAAGTGTAGATGACCAGAAAAGCACATCCGGTTATGTTTTTCACATGGGTTCAGGAGCCATTTCATGGGCTTCTAAAAAACAGCCTATTGTAGCATTGTCTATAGCAGAGGCAGAATATGTGGCAGCTACAGCAACAGCGTGTCAAGCAATTTGGATGAGGAGAATGCTAAGGAGTTTATGCCAAGAGCAGGTAAAAGGTACAGTATTTTTTTGTGCCAATAGCTCAGCTATTGCATTATCAAAGAATTTCGTGTTTCATAAGAAAACGAAACACATTGACACAGAGTTTCACTACATCGGGGAGCTAGTGAACAATGGTGAAATAGTTTTAGAACACTGCAGAACTCAGGAGCAGTTTGCAGACATTCTGACCAAACCATTGGGGCAGAAGAGTTTTGAGTTTTTGAGGAAATGTCTGGGTATGACTGATAACCCAACAATTGAAATTAAGGGGGAGTGTTGAAATGCTACTTTCAACTGCTCTGTACGCTGGTCGCCTTCTATTTCTGTCTGGAGGAACTATGAAACAGAGCCGCTTTCCAAATATAGTGAGCAGTAAAATTTTTGTGTGTGGTTCGGCACCAGTCCTTTACATTTGAAACAGAGCTTTCCATTTTAAATTGAACAGTCTTTGTACATAAAAACATAACATTGAACAGGAAACAGACTTTACATTGAAAAGCAAAGTTTCGTTTTGATTTTTGTTTTATGTGAAGACATGTGGTCCCCACAAGTTTTTTAATCGCAATCACAAAAATGTTTTTGATTAAAGTGTCTTGTTGATGAGGGAGATTGCGATGCGATCGTAATCGCAATCGCAAGTTACAATATGTTACAACCGCAATATGTTATGCCACTGTTGAATGTTGCGATGCGATTGGCGTAATCGCAATCACAAACATTTTAATCACCCTCCGCTTAAGCCAAGGTCTGCGGGAGGAGTGGTCCCACAGACCACGCGGAAAAATTGTAATGAATCGCAAGTTTTGTTGTTTTGGCCCGATTGCAATGGTAATTCTCGGACCCGATAAGTTTTATAAGGCGGATTTAATTTGTTTATCGCGCGTTCAAAAGGCCCATACATAGAAAAGTTCTGGTGGACGCGATATGTTTTATGCGCTGGATTTGATAATCCATCGGGCGCACAAAAGGTGATGTCAGCAGGGAAGATTTGTAACGCGAAAATCTCCATTGTAATTTGGTTCATATGTTTTTCAAGTCCGACAGTAGTTTGTAAAGGTTTGTAAAGGTTTTACGTTTTATTATGTTTTGATTTGTAATGTTTTATGTTTCATTGTCATCGCGCGACGGAGTATTGTTATAACATATATATTATGATATGCGCTTTTTGTATTGTTTTTTTTGTATGCACAGCAGTGCGGAAAAGTTTTAACACACAACAGTGTTGTTTTAGAACAGAGACAGAGTACTTTGAATAGGAGATAGAGAGTTAGTTTTTGTGCACTATGTTAGCAGCAGTCACTGTTTTGTAATCCCTCTGTGTGAAAGAGGAAGTTTCATTTGTAATAGTTTGTTTTATTAATGAAATAGAAGTTTTTCTAGTGTGTGAAACTCTGTCTCCAGCAAGCAAAATTTTATTTTTCTCTGTGTTAAGAGGAGAGCATCATTCTCTCTATAATTTGTTCTAGAATTCTCAGAAATTGCAACAGAATTTTTTGACAACCACGCATGAGGATTAAACCGCCAACAAAAGTCGTTGTTTGAAGGAACCGTATTGATTCAGAGTCATTTGATTTGTAGAGTCGAAGCCAAGGGCATCTTGAAATGGTGAACCTGATGTGAAGGAGAGACTTGTAGAAGAAATTGTTTGTCCGGATAATTTTTTTTTAAGAACACTTGCAGCAGAAATTTAAAGAATATCCTTTCTCTCGAAGAAAGAATTCTCTGTAGAATTGTTCAAAAAAATCCCGGGGTTTATGAAGTTTTTTTTTTTTAAGAATTAAAGTAGGGTTTCAAAAAGAACAAAAACTCTGGGTTTTGATTTTCTGTAAAAAGGAAGGGGATTTTTTTTTTTTTAATAAAAAAGCAGAAGAAACCCTAGTTGAAAGCAGAAGGTGAAACCCTAGCAGGAACTATATTACAAAAAAACCCTATCTGAAAGATGGAAACCCTAGTAGCAGAATTTTGAAAGAGCCAGTGTAGGAAGAAACGACTAAAATGACAAATGCTAAATTTTAAGTGGAGAAGTTCATCGGTAAGAACAATTTTACATTGTGGAAATTGAAGGTATGAGATTTGTTAGTGCAACAAGGGTTGCACACAACATTAGATGGGGTCATAAAGAAATTTTTTAGCGTGAAAGATTTGTATTGGGAGGACTTGGATGCCCAAGATCTCAGTACCATTAGGTTGTGCCTTGTAGATGAATATCTCTTCAACATTGGTGGAAAAACCTCAACAACAAGTTTGTGGGTTAGCCACTTTATTTATTAATTAGGGCCCATGTATTTATTATCCTTGCATTACATTATTTCCTTGGGTACTTTCCTTTGTACCCCATATGATCCCCCCTAGGTATACCCCATATTATCCCCCCTTGGTATACTACATTCCACCCCCCTTAAACATGTTTCGTCCCCGAAACATGAAAATAGCACAAATAATAAGATATACTCAAAAGAGTAGTCCACAAGTACCATGCATGTGCATCGAGCCATCCTAGAGAATGGTGAACATTCAATCTAGTCGTTGACTCACTTGCTTGAGATGGAAGCTAGTTTTGGTAGTTCCTCGGTGTTGATGTGTTGTGGGTGGAGCACCTCACCTGTTTGTGTGTCATATAGGGGTTGTTGTTCTTGTTTATAATTCTTTACCATCTTGCTGGGTGATGCGGGTGGTGATATGTTGAAGCTTTAATTGATGGATGATATTTCGTTAATTCCTCTACTATTGGTGCCTGAGTGGTGTCTGGTGATTTTTTTGGTACCTCCACTATTGGTGCTTGAGTGGTGCATGAGTGGTGCCTGATGCTTTTCTTGGTACTTGGTTTGATGTCTGTGTGTGCTTGTCGACCATCAAAGGCTCATCATCTGACGTGTCAGTGTCATTAGAGCTTTGTTCTTTTACCTCCACAGTCTCTGCCTCGTCCTTAATGGAAATATCCTGCGATGTAATTTTCTTCTTTTTATACCAGAGCTTCATGAATTTCGTCTACACATTCATATTGACAGTACCCGCATATTTCATCCCAAAACAACATCCACATTATCCATATCTGAAGTATAAAAATAAGAATGCAACACATACTTATTGATAGAAAACTTCAGATCTTTATAAATTTGAACATCTTCGTTATCAACATGTGTGTTTTCAATATGTTTTTGCTGGAACTTGCAATTTTTTAGTCAAACTAACATTGATGCAATTATGCTTGCAACTAGGAATGATAGACACAATGATGTTCTCTTTATGAATACTTCCATGAACCTGTAATAGAGAAAGAGTAGTAGAAAATAAGCCTTTAGGGATCTTAGTGTCCTCTCCGGATTGAGACCACTGTCCAGGATCTTAGTGTCCTTCTTTCTAGCTTGAGACCACTTGTCCAAAAGGAGTTTTTCAATTTCTTCACTAGGACATAACTTCATAACTTCAGAAACTCACTATTAAGTAATTTCCACCATATAACAACCTCATCTTCGAAATAATACACTATGGAGACGTGCCAAAATCGTGGGCGGTCAATCTTGTGAGACTGTATAAATTTTTCAATTGTGGGACCATTAGACATCTTGTAAAAAACATCTTTCTATAACCCTTAATTTAGAATGAGGGTTTGGTAAAAATTTACCTACTTTGTGAGACAAATTTAAAATGGTCACAACTCGTCAATATGGCTCAAAAACCTTATTATAGTATGTTTTCGGAATTAGGACAACCATTTTGCATCTTGCTATGTAACTGGGATCCTGATTTGAGCACTCTGGAAACTCAAATTCACACTGCAATTGTTCTGCCATCAGAAAAAAAATCAAAAACAAAAAAAAACAAAAAAAAAAATGTATTTTAAATTAGCAATAACTTCCTCGTCTGGACTCTGATTCTGTTAGAGCAAGGTCTCCCAACGGCTATGAATTTTGTCCATTTTCGTATAATTTTGTATTGTTTAGTCTAACGCAGGGGTTTTGGGGTGGGTCAAAGCCCCTAACGCATTGTAAATGGGTCAAGGGTAGACCAAGAGTCCGCAAACCACGGTTTGCGGAGCATTGGATGCTTAGAATAAATCATTATAAATAGATGAACCTTTTTTGAGTCATAGGGAGGAATGAATAGAGATTGATGCGAAGTACGAACTGCTAGATCTGTGGTAGGGTTGTTTGGGTTAGGATTCCTGCTGGTTGTGTGCGCAGAGATCCTCTGTCCTACTGTGTGCGCACACAGAGCAGAGTCCGCACACAGCGGGATAGAGGATCTCCACGCACACAGCCAGCGGGAGTCCTAACCCAAACAACCCTACCACATATCTAACAATTCGTACTTCGCATCAATCTCTATTCATTCCTCCTTATGACTCAAAAAATGTTCATCTATTTATAGTGATTTAGCCTACGCATCCAATGGTCTGCAAATTGTGGACTCTTGGTCTACCCTTGACCCATTTACAATGCGTTAGGGGCTTTGACCCACCCCAAAACCCCTACATTAGACTAAACAATACAAAATTATACGAAAATGGACAAAATTCATAGCTGTTGGGAGACCCTACTCCAACAGATTCTACTGATTTTATTTTTTAAAATCGGGTAATTTTTCAAGGGGGCCTCAGATCTATAATCATTTCTCTGAAATTATGTACCAAAAAATGCAAAAAATGATAGGAGATCCGCCATCCACGAATTGTCGTCAGAAAGTTTTTTGCAACATTGTTGATTTTAAATCATCGATATCTCCCTCATCTGGACTCTGATTCAATTGATTTGTTTTTTGAAATTGACTTTTTTTTTCAAGGAATCCAGATTTGCTATTTTTTTTGAAAATTTTGTACGAAAAGTTTCTAATCTGCTCTGCAACTTCGCTGCCAAAAAAATTCCTGCAAAAATGAAAAAAAAAATTATCACCAACTCTGCCCAAGAAAGTGCTTTGATACCACTTGTAATAGATTTGACTTGCAAATATATTAAAATTCAGAATATACCCAAGAAATACCAAGATCAATCCAAGAATAGAAATACTTCTTTATTGATATCCTCAGAAAAATCCTTAAGGTAGGGTAACGCCATACAACTACTCTTGAAGGAAGGAGTTCACTCCACAGGCCATATTCTTGTCAATACAATCATCATTGACATCTGTCAATGGAGAGTCTCTAGCCTCTATATAAGCTTCATACATACAATACCATGGGTCTCTCAATACCATGCATTCATTCCAATGGGCTTATCACATTATTCCCTAACTACTTGTGGTCCCATACATAATGTGGGTTAACGACTTTATTTATTAATTATGGCCCATGTATTTCTTATCCTTGCATTACATTATTTCCTTGGGTACCTTCCTTTGTACCCCATATGATACCCGCTAGGTATACCCTATATTATCCCCCCTAGGTATACTACACAAACTAAATGGAGGTTTTAGAGAGACCACAACTAGCTCTGGAGGAAGAATGGGGTCGATGGCTACAGCATGATCCCTTTCCCGCATTACAACAAGGGGTAGCATAGGATAGGAAAATGGTGGATAGGTTGATCCTCGATGGGTGTGTTCAGACGATGTTAAACCATCGCCGACCTTGGACATGTGGTTTTTCGGTGGATGGGCAACATAGATCTAATGAGTAGCATGCGAGGAGTTTCAGTGGCCAAGGTGGGGGCGACCCTGAGGGAGTGTGCCAAGCTACCCACTTGGCACAAAATCCTCGACGCATTGAGGATGCAAAGAGAATTAACCTTGGGTACCATATGTTCGTTTATGTGGGGCATTTACTTCACAGGATTATGGTACGAGTTAGTGGGTTCTGCAAACACCTTAGAAAAGGCAGTTGAGGTTTTCAAAATCGTCATGGAGGAGCAAACTTGTGAGATAATGGAGATAGGGAGGATTTTCCCTGACAGACAATCAATCTACATTAATGATACCCGAATAATGGGTGGTCTCGGGCCAAAGGAGCTCGGGATGGGGTTAAACACTTGGTGCGTGATGAAGGAATGTCGAAGGTTTTGTTTTGTTTCATGGATCAACGTTGCTCTGTTGGCTTGGTTATATATAGAACCTATTGAGTACGTAGGGTGTCGGGGAGCTATAGCGTCTGCAGGGTGGTACCAAACAACTCTAACTCTTGTGGGGTATGCATCGGGGGATTGTCTCTTGTGTGGAAACCTTATTCAACAAATTTCTATCGAACCCGTCTACGGACCAGGTATTCTCGTGAGCTTCCAATGTACTTATTTTGGTTCCCTTGTGTTTCAATCATATATAGGTTCAATTAATGCCGAGGAGTTGCAAAAAGTACCATTGTATGTAAGGTGGCGACATATTGTCTCCATTCTCTTCGGAAACGTGTGAGCAGAAGGTGTTTTCTATGGTAAAGGTTTTCACGAAGCTAGATGCTCTCAAGCTCATCTCCTTTGTAATTTCACGTTCTATACAACGTTGAGTAGGTACTTGATGACATATTCAGGCTTGGGGAGGTCATGTGGTCAATTTGAGTCTTTAAATTGGATACAATGTCATTTAGGGTTGTGTAGTTGTGTTATTTTGTGATACTTCCAGTTTTTCTAGTGCTAAGCCTGGATATAGTCAAGGTTGGTGATCATTTTGGTCGGTCTCCTCTTTGTGTTTTCTACTCTATTATTTTCATTGATAGGGTTGTGAGGTCACAGGAGGACATCAAATGTATTTTGTGTATTTCTTACATAAATCCTCCTCTGGCCCTTTTTTCAAGTTAGTTTTGGTATTCCCATTGGCGGATTTACAATCCCTTGAACCTTCCGGGTTATCTTTTAACTACCCAGTCTTGGTTTTCGGTGTTTGGTATAGTGTTTTGTTCTCTATTTGGTTTTAACATTGTGAAGCTTCAAAGTTATCAGTGGGTGGTTTTGTCGTCTCAGGAGGAATTATCTATGGTTCCTAGTTTTACTGAGTCTCGAGTCCTTTTTGGTTGGAATTCTCATGGTTGTAAGTATGTGGATAATGTTTACACTGAGTTTTTATCCCACTAGTTGTGTCTCATCTTCGGGGAATCAAGGGTTTTTTGTCTCGGCCTAACCCTGTTGTCCTACAAAACTACACTTCTGGGTTGTCTCGAATCTTTTTGGTCTAGTTTTATTGCAGGTTCTTTTGTTCGATGACATCGTGACGTCGATTCATTAGTAGAAGAGGACGTTCCTCTGCGGTGTCCTCCTCCAAACAACATCGTCTCTTTGGTTGGGAATCATTGGCAAATTTTTATGATGCTCTGCCCTTGGAGGTTCGACAAGAAATACAATCCCTAGAGGCAAAAGAATTTGGTGAAAGACAATACCATTCAGATTCTGCGGCTTGTGAACGAAAATCAGAGTGGGTACCAAACCCAAGAAAATGGAGAAAGTGTTGGTTATACTTTTTGCATTCAATATTTTCTCACAGACAGGTGACCTCTCTTCTTCATATGGTGTTGAGGGACAAGTAGATTGATAATTATAAGTTGTTTGTAGGTCAGGAGGACCTCAAGCGTATAATGCAGGATATTCAATACGATATGGATGACATTATGGTTTGAATGAACAAAATCGAGCGCTACATCAATTCTGATTCAGATACCGATTCCACAACACCTCAGAATGGTGAAGCAATCATTGATGCCACACCAGTGAACATGGTCACTGGCAATTCGTATCTAGATCATCCAGTGATCATCTTCGACGAATGATTTCTACTGGTGCCCTTCCAATATTCGATTTCTGTGTTGGGCTATTATGTTTTTTGGCCCATTCATGTTATGCTTGTTTTCTAGTTCCATAGTATGTATGTTTTGTTAGTGGTCAACTTAGTGTGATCGTTATTTCTACTCGCGAATACTTATGGTTTTATTGATCGTAAAGACAACTATTACACTCGGTTATATATAGATATTTTTATGGTTGAAAAAATAAACCATATACTACAAAGCACATCACTTGTAAATTTTGTTTTTGAATATCAAAAAAAAAAAAAAAAAAAACTCTATACAAACTACATAGTACGTGCAACTCCACTCTATGCCTAATGAATGAATAATATTTTAAACTAAACATTTCATTCATGTGAAATGAATGATATAAATGGAGTTGTCTTTAGTGCGACTTTTTGAAGTTTCAGGTGCCGGAATCCGGTGAAAATTTTTGAGGTAAAATCTTGGTTTTTGTTAATCAAACTGGTTTTTTGATTCTATATATGGATTCAGCACCCTCAAAAATCTCTAGGGCATTTCGATTGTGCAAATTTAGCAATCAAACTTCTCTTTTCAATAAATTCCTGCCAAAATTTAGAGAAATTACACCGTAAAAAGTCACCATAAAAGCGTTCAAAAAGTCGCACTAAAGACTACTCGGATATAAATTCCACAAATCTGAACAGTTTCTTCGGGTTAAGCTCTATGCAAAACACCTACACTCTTTGCCCAACCCAAGGTGCAGTTCGAACTTACCCAGCATATGCGTGATGAGCGTACAGTGGCATGACTTTCAAGTTGCAACCCCATACACGTACAGGAAAGTCGATGTCTCTGTTTTTGCGAAAAGCGAGAACGGTGAAAATATTAAAAATTGCTCTGTTCTTCTCAAAATTCAAACGAGTCTCTCTCTGGTGATAGGGATAAAAATTGCTCTGCTCTTCTAAAAAAATCCAATAGTCTACTTCTCTGCAACTTTTACTCTTAACCCCATTTCCATTTCCATTTCACAATGGATGCCTCCACCTCCACGGCTGTTAACCAAACCAGCAATTACTACTATTACGATGTGTTTATTAACCATCGTGGACCCGATGTTAAGAGGACTTTCGCCAGCCATCTGTACCGTCGCCTTCTCTCACATGGACTCAGAGCTTTTTTGGACCAGTCTGAATTGCAAGCAGGAGACTACTTCATTTCTCAAATAGAAAGTGCTATCCAAACCGCATCAGTCCATGTCGCCATTTTTTCACCGAGGTATGCAGAATCCAAATGGTGTTTAGATGAGTTACTCCTCATGTTTAAGTCGGGGGCTCCTATAATTCCAGGTTTTTTACGGGGTCGAGCCGAGTGAGCTCAGGTGGACACGAGTCAATCCTAAGCTTAGTTGGACACGAGTAAAAAATGGAGTTTATGCTCAAGCGCTACACGAACTTGAAAAGAAAACAACTTATGACTTTCAGACTCAGAAAGAAAAGTCCCGATATGATTCTGCTACCATTGAAAATTGGAGAGATGCTCTTTCTCGTGTTGCAGACATAAGTGGGTTAAGTCTGAATGCGTTTAACAGGTCAGTATTCGAACTGCCTCTCTCTTCTTTTTCTTTATGCTGAACCAATATGTAATGTTTATATGCAGATCAGATCATACTCTGCTATTTAGCTAATTTTTAATTTTGTCCTTTTATTTGGGTGTAAACAGCGACGAGGGGGAGCTGCTAGATAAAGTAGTTGAAAACGTTTTGAAAAGGGTTACAAAAACACCGTTAAATGTGGCAAAATATCCAACTGGGTTGGATGAGAAAGTAAAGGATTTATTACTGGAACAGCACATAGGAAAGGCTCAGGTAGTGGGTATAGTGGGCTTGGGTGGAGTTGGGAAGACAACGTTGGCTAAAGAAATATTCAATAGAAAGAGCCCATTTTACAATAAAACATGTTTTTTATCTGATGTAAGAGAAAATGCCAAAACCTCTATACATTCCTTGCAGCGGTAACTTCTCAAGGGTTTGATTCAATTGGATCTGGATATAGACAACAGTCATCAAGGTACAGAGATGCTGAAGAAACATCTCTCATCTTTTCAGGTCTTACTGGTTTTAGATGATGTAGATGATGTGGATCAGGTAGATGCACTCTTGCCTGTACATGTCCTACGCCCTGAGAGCTTAATTTTAATTACATCCAGGGATATGGACGTCCTTAGAAGGTCAGGAGTACAAGAGTCAGATATTTATAAATTGACTGGTCTTAAGGCACAACACTCCACAGAGCTATTCTGCTCGCATGCTTTCTGCCATCCCCATCCACTATCAGGATTTGAGAGGCTTGTAGAAAATTTTGTAAAGGCTTGCAATGGATTGCCTTTATCATTGAAAGTTTTTGGGGCACTTCTTTATAGAAATGAAGACAAATCTTTCTGGGAAGACCAATTGGATAAACTCCAACGAATACTTCCCAGCGACATACAGAAGAGTCTAAAAATTAGTTACGACTCACTTGACAGACATGAACAACATATATTTCTAGACATTGCCGGTTTTTTCATAGGAGAAAACAGGGTTACCGCCATAAGAATATGGGACGGATCCCACGAATAAGAATAGGGGTTTCGAACCCTACAAAACAAGTGTCTTGCAGAGGTTGACATTGAAAATAAGATAAGAATGCATGATCACTTGAGAGATCTGGGCAGAGATCTGGTGGAAGCTTCAGGATTGCCCCGTTGTGTTAGGCTCCTAACAGAAGACATTGATGATTGGTTGCAGCCATCATTTGTAAGTAAAGCATCTCCAATCCCCTATAGAATTCTTATCATTCAATTTTCAAAATATTATTCAATAGAAATCTGTGTACAGTTTTTTAACTCTTCATACTGCAGGAAGTAGCTGAAGTGCGAGGAATTAGGATGCTTCCTAGTACAGATAAAGATAATGGTGATAATGGTGAGCATGCATCTTTTCCGTTGCAACCTCTTCATATGAGGAAGTTGCAACTTCTTGATGCCAAAGATGGTTTCTTGGAACGCATTTTGAAAAGGGTCCATTCCCCAAATCTCATATATCTCCGCTGGAACAATTTTCCCTACTCTTCCCTGGTTACCTGGATTCCAATGAAAAATTTAAGGGCATTGGAAGTGCAGGGAAAAGAATTGAAAACATTGTGGGAAAAAGAATCGCAGGTAAATAGAAAATTTTGAAATAAAGTTTGTGTTTCAATCTGTGTCAAAATGGAGTCTAAAGCTTTTGTATATCAGAATCATTGAAATATTTTGTGAATATTTCGCAGGCTCCTTTGCAGTTGCGAGAGTTAATGATTAATGCTCCCCTTTCAAAGTTTCCAGAGTCCATAGGGAATTTGAAGTACCTTGAACGTATATGCTTCAGCTTGAGAGAGGAGAATAATGTCGAAACACTGCTTGAAGAATTTTGTAATCTGCAGTTTCTAAAGGACTTGGTGCTAACATACTGTTCAAAATTGAAATCACTGCCAGATAGGTTTGGTAGCTTAACTAACCTCCAACAAGTCAATTTGTCTAATTGCGTCACTTTGGAAAGGCTTCCAAAATCCTTCGGGAATTTAAGTAGGCTCAAGTATCTGAATTTGTCTCACTGCTCAAATTTGACCATCTCCAGGGAAACACTTGGAAATATTAGCATGCTTGTACACATAAATCTTAACTTCTGTAAAAAAATAGAATTTTTGCCACCAAAATTTGCCCATCGATTGTGCCTGAAAGAATTATTTTTGATGGGCACAAACTTAAATCAATTGCCAAGTGAAATTGGGTATTTGATGGGTTTGGAATTTCTGGAATTAGGAAGCCCTTTGGTGGAAACGCTGCCTCCTTCACTTGGTGAATTAAGGAATTTGAAGCAATTGAACCTTCGGGATTGCAAGGCAATGAAATGTTTGCCGGATTCCTTTAGACAATTAACTCAGTTGGGTAAATTAGTACTCGACTGTCCCATAAGCCAACTGCCATTTATAAGAGTTGAAGGAGCAAGAGACAGTTTAATAGAATCGATTGGGCAGAGAACATGCAGTAATTTGAGCTCTTCAGTTGACAAGTGCATATTTCAACTCCAACACATAAGATTGTACAACACGCAAATATCAGAGGTATCATTTGATGAAGATGTATTCCCCAACCTTCAAGATATTCACATAAGCTTTTGCCATTATCTGGAGAAGGTTGCCACATTGCCAAATGCACTCCTAGAGTTGGAATTGATTGATTGTAATAATTTGAAGAAAATAGAAGGGCTTTGTGGTCTTGCAAAACTCAGGGAGTTGGTGATTAAAGGGTGCAAAGTGGAGGAGCTACCAAGCATTGAAACTTTGGTATCTTTGCATCAGTAATATATAGGTGACTGTGTCATGCTGAAAAGCATACAGGGTCTGGAGCAGCTCACAAAACTTCGATTGCTATATGTTAATGATTGCTCTGAATTAGAAGAGTTGCCAGGGGTTGAACAGTTGAGCTCATTAGAGGAGCTGCACGCATACGGATGTGTGAAGCTAAAAAGCATCCGAGGGTTGGCAAAGCTGACAAATCTAAGAATATTAGATGTTAATGACTGCTCTGAATTACAAGAGTTGGAAGGTGTCGAATATTGCATGGCGTTGGAGCGCCTTAATGCCTCTAGGTGTCCCAGCTTGCAGTGGGATGATAACGTAGTGGAACAGCTGTGCCAACGAGTGAAGCAGCTTGACATTTGGTGAAGGAAAGCAGAAGGCAGCAAGTGTGCAATGAAAGTACAATGATGTCATAGATTTGCATTAATTCCAGTTTGTGTCTTCCCTGTTCAGTGTGTAGTGCAAAGAATAATATGGCAGCTCCGTTGAAGCTTCAGGCACCAAAATGTGGAGGTAGAGGACTCATGGATGGAACAGGTAAATGTTGTATAAAATTGGTTTATAACTAGTGTATCCAGTAGTTACAGTTGAGTTGAGCTATGTGCAAAAGTAGAAATTCAATTTCACCGACTGTAATGTACATGTATTCCCATTGCAAAAAATTTCCATCGAATGTATACTGGTTCTTTTGGATTTATACATCTGGAAACTGTTTGGCACACATGTTCGATTTCTCGATTGATATCTTTTTCTTCTTCATTGTTTGAACTCTTAGAAATAGCAGGACATATCTCAAAACCATCCATCAGTTATGTTAAATGTTCGATTTCTCGATTTGTACAAATTTTGGAAATAGATTGATATCTTTTACTTCTTCATTGTTTACTTGGAACTCTTAGAAATTGCAGGACATAAGGCAGTACCATCCAATAGTTATTTTCAAAAGTAAATATTATGTTAAGACGGGTATGGGCGCACAGGAAATGGCTCTGAAAACAATTTTATATATTTAATTTAATGAAATTAAAAATAAAAATGTGGATTTAAACATAGTATTTTGTTAGGTATTAAACTTTGTGTCATAAGTTTTCTAGCAATTTCAGTTTATGTGATGGAATTTATTTCATTTCATTCATAAATGTTAATTTTTTCAAAAAAAAAAAATAGGAGCGAAGTTCTCTTTTACTGAGATTTAATTGTTGTTTTTATTGGTTTGAATTTTGTTTTTATTATATATTATGATTTTTTTCAAAGTTTTAATATGAATTTTTTTTTTTTTTTTAAAGTTTATATTGTGAGAATTGATTTTTGAACTTTTGATAAATCTGGAATTAAAATAAATTTATAATAATTCCTAATAATATTATTTATATTAATATAAATTTCATATTTCTATATACATATAATTTATCTTATTTTTAATATTATTAAAATTTTAGTAATATCTATGAATCATTTTATATATATAAAATTTTCAATCATATTTATATTAATTAAATTTATATATATTTTACATTTATATATTAAAAAATATTTTTATTTTTAATTATATGTAGATTAATTAAAATTTTTAAATTTTTAAATGTTTATATGTTTATTAATTATATTTTATGAAATATTATGGTTACAAATTATAAATCAATAAGTTACTTAAAAGCAGAACATAAACCAGCCAAATGCAAACATTAATAATTTCATAAAAATTTTCCAAATCTTATTGAAATTCATTTCAAGTTTCTTATGAAATCACTAAAAATTCAAAGAAGTTTGTAATAAAAAACAATAAAACCGTAAAGGCTAAAATCTACTTGCTTTACCAAAAATATAAAAAAGTTATAGGTTGTTGGGGCCTGATGTTGTGTCTAAATGTCAAACTTGACAAGTAGGGAGAGACCAATATGGGTTGAGTTAGCTTTAGAAAGATGTTGAAAGTAGTGTTCTTAATTTACATAGAACTTAACTCTCTTTTTTTCTTAATAATATTTTTCATTTTTATTGGTTTATCTTTATTTTTATATTCACAATTTTGTTATGTTAATTTTTTATTTGTACCATATAAACTTAAATTATATAAATTTATATATTTTATAAATAATTATAATAGAAGTGTAATATTTCAATAAAATATTAGCCTAGATTCATCTTAACCCCAGATCTATCAAGCATCGAGAGAGATCAAATCTCTTAAGGTGCAAACTCCTTTTTTGAGAGCAAAACTTGAGGAAAGATTTGCACCTTGATCTCTCTCGGACCTTGATAGATCCGGGGTTAAGATGTATCTAAGTTGGTTATATAATACTAAATAATATCTATATTTGTATATATGTATCTCTTTCTTATTCTTTCTCTCTATCTCGCCCTCCAAACATACACTCTCTCTCTCTCTCTCTATTTCTCTCTCCTCTCTCCCTCACTCTCTCCATCTCTCCCTTGTCAGTCCCTCTCTCGCCACCTTTTTCCCATTATGTATTTCTTATTGTCTCCCTCTCTCACCCCCTCCAACACCATTTCTCTCACCTTCTCTATCTTGAGTCCCATCTCTCTTCTTTCCTCTCTCAATGGTTCTCTCCCACCTCCCTTTGTTAAGAAAGACAAAAGTTAATGTTAATGTTGTAATTATCTGAGTAAATCTAGTTTTACCTTTGAGACATTGGCGAACCATAGGAAGTTATGTAACAAAGTTTTTGTATTAAAATTATTATTGCCAGAGAGGCCTGACTTTAGTGTACTAAAAATTCCAATCCCTTGGTCCATAAATGTTTCCTTGACACACTGTCAGAGTTTTACTATGTAAATTCTTTATAAATGTTTCCTTGACACACTGTCAGAGTTTTACTATGTAAATTCTTTATATTTCTTATTGTGTGATTCAATTTATATTTCTTGTGCATTTCTTTCCTATTTAAAGTTAACACGTTGAAATACCAACAAGTAATATCGGAGCTTTATTATGAGGGTCTTAAGGTAATTAGAGTTTGTGAGTCTACATGCTTACCACGAACTACACAAGAGATATCGAAAGTCGACGAGGAGCAGTATAGTCCAAGTCAAGGCCCACGAGGTCAATTTTTTTTTAACTTTGTGCAGCCACATAGTTGTTGTTTTCCTGCATTACCAAAAATAGAAAGCCGCTTGAGCAGTCAGGTAGAGAAATTTTTTAAAGCGACCCTGTAACAGAGTAAGGGAGCGGACGAGCAAACCAAAGTTGTCATCGTTAAAATTTTGTAACACGACCCTGTCTGGAAAACAACAAAGAGATCCTATCTGTAGCCTACATAACGAGTAAGAAAAGCAGCTGACCCTATTTGGAGCCCGCGTAATGATCTTAAGGGAAGAGTTTGAATGCAATAAGAATTTCTTGACAACCACGCATGAGGATTAAACCGCCAACGAAAGTCGTTGTTTGACGGAACCGTATTGATTCGGAGTCATTTGATTTGTTGAGTCGAAGCCAAGGGCATCTTGAAATGGTGAACCTGACATGAAGGAGAGACTTGTAGAAGAAATTGTTGGTCCGGATAAATTTTTTTTAAGAACACTTGCAGCAGAAATTTAAAGAAATATCTTTTTCTATCGAAGAAAGAATTCTATGTAGAATTGTTCAAAAAAATCCTGGAGTTTATGAAGGGTTTTTTTTTTTTTTTTTTTTTCCTGGAAGAATTAAAGTAGGGTTTCAAGTTTCAAAAAAATCATGGGGTTTTTTTTTTTTCTTTCCTGGAAGAATTAAAGCAGGGTTTCAAAAAGAACTGGGTTTTGATTTTCTGTAAAAAGGAAGGGGAAGCAGAAAAAACCCTAGTTGAAAGCAGAAGGTGAAACTCTAGCAGGAAATACATTACAGAAAAACCCTATTTGAAAGATGGAAATCCTAGTAGCAGAATTTTGAAAGAGCCTATGTAGGAAGAAACAACTAAAATGACAAATGCTAAATTTTAAGTGGAGAAGTTCATTGGTAAGAACAATTTTGCATTGTGGAAACTTAAGGTATGAGATTTGTTGATGCAACAAGGGTTGCACACAACATTAGATGGGGTTATAAAGAAATTTTTTGGCGTGAAAGATTTGTATTGGGAGGACTTGGATGCCCAAGATCTCAGTACAATCAGGTTGTGCCTTATAGATGAAGATCTCTTCAACATTGGTGGAAAAACCTCAGCAACAAGTTTGTGGGTTAACCACTTTATTTATTAATTAGGCCCATGTATTTATTATCCTTGAATTACATTATTTCCTTGGGTACCTTCCTTTGTACCCCATATGATCCCCCCTAGGTATACCCCATATTATCCCCCCTAGGTATACTACATTCCACCCCCCTTAAACAAGTTTCGTCCCCGAAACATGAAAAGAACACAAATAATAAGATATACTCAAAAGAGTAGTCCACAAGTACCATGCACATGCATCGAGCCATCCTAGAGAATGGTGAACACTCGATCTAGTCGTTAACTCACTTGCTTGAGATGGAAGCTAGTTTTGGTAGTTCCTCAGTGTTGATGTGTTGTGGGTGGAGCACCTCACCTCTTTGTGTGTCATATAGGGGTTGTTGTTCTTGTTTCTAATTCTTTGCCATCTTGCTGGGTGATGCGGGTGGTGATATGTTGAAGCTTTAATTGATGGAT
>CM076574.1:1306944384-1307086139 GCA_034641835.2 Pinus albicaulis
AAGGTTTATTGACTGTGAATTTCGTTTATTGCAAAATCATAACCTTGTTTATAATCATAGGATTCTCCAGATTCAACTTTGAGCTGTTGAAGTTCAAAGAGTTCCTGGTCCTCCTGGGTGAGGAAAATGGTATTGTTTTCATCAATCCCCATAAAAATGTTTATGTCTTCCTCGTCATCAACACTATTTTGTGAACTTTCTACAAAGTTTTCTTGGAATGGGGTTCTTATATTTTGATCAGGGGAAGGTTCCTTGCCTTTCCCGAGGTTGTTGTTTTTTCTGTAATTGGGACTCCGGATCTGGGATTGATTGTCCCATTGTGGTTCTTTTTTCAATTTGATCTAGTCTATCAACTAATTTTTCTAGTACTTTAGTAATGAAATTAAATTTATTATCCAAGTGAGATGCTTCCTCTTTAATAGTAACCCTTCTTTCATTTCTCATTCTGGCCTTCTTTGCAAGTATGTTGATTTATACACCTACAATGTTTTGTTGTATTTTCTCTAAAGTATTTGCATCCCTTTCCTTAAGTTGGTAAGCCATGTCTACATCAAAACAATTAGGAAATTTTAGTAGCACGGAATATGGGGAAGGTTTAAGGTCTACAAGAATGGCATTGTAAACACGGTTATATCTTGTGCAGAAGTCTTGGATAGTTTCATTTGGGGCTCTCTTGACAACATCAAATTCAGATAGTATTTGCATATCGTTCTTCTTTTTCTCCCATTTATTAAGGAAGGCTCTATGGAATGCAACTAGATCTGCTATGCTACCAGCTCCTAAACCTTTAAACCAAGTTTTCACTTCTCCAATTAAACTCTGAGAAAATAGTCTCATTTGGACATCAGACTCATCTATCTCATAGACTTCCCAGAAATCATTCATTCTAGTAATGTGTTGCTGTGCAGTAATCTGTGAAAGATTACCAAACAGTGGAATATATTTTTGGTACTTCTGGGGCATGTCATGGAGATTATGAGGTAAGACCAAGGGAGCATATCAGGCTATCATGGCTTGAATTTTAACTAAATTGGGAGGTACAATTGTAGTGATAGGGATAGTGCTGGTTACTGCAATGGATGTACTTGAAGAGCTTGGTAATGGGGATGAAACAGAAGTAGTATGGATAATGATAGTTGTAATGGGTTGGGTAAATGATGGATATACTACTTTGGGCTGTAAGGGTAGCTTAGGGATGAATGGATCGGTTGATGAACTAGAAGTGGATTGCGGATATGATGAATATATGATTCTATGGGGCAGAGGCAACTCAGGGCTTATGGGCTCTTGAGGTGAACTAACAACAGAATCAGTAAATGATGTGGTAGCATACAGAGTAGAATCTGATGCTGGAAAACTGTTGTATATAGCTCAGAATCTGGGGGTTTAAATTTAGACAGAAAATTAGCTAACTTGATAGCTTCTTCTATGTCCTTAATTTTCAAGACACTTACCTGTTTTACTGGACTTTTACTTTCAGTTTGATCTGATTTAGTAGGAACAGAAATAATTTTGTGTTTTTCACTTACATAAGAAGTAAAAACTGGATCTAAAACAATTTCTTTTAAATCCGATTCAGATTTTGTTCTAAATAAATATTTATCAAACTTTAAGTCAAAATCAATGTCTGATAAGCTTACCAATTCTTTGGGTAAAGAATCAGCTCTTCTCAGATGTATCTCAGTTTCAGAACTATCAATTTGTTTTTTCTTCTTTTTTCCTATCTGGTCAGGATTGTCTACTATCTCTGGAGGATTAGGATCGGGGTTGGATCTAGTGTAGTAGACTTTCTTGGAAGCTAGAATGTTTATTGGGTAAAATACCCACAACCTTTAAACTCAATCTTAAAGTAGAAAAGATATAATTAAATATCTTCCTTCAAGATTAAACTTAAAACTGGAGAGTGGCTAGTTCCCCAGTGGAGTCGCTAGTATGTTATCACCCTAGTAATTCTCAAGTTGTGGGATGGGGATTTTTGTAGTTAAGAAAACCAGGGGTAACCAAGAACCACTTTTGGAATTCAGGATCTAGCCATGCTGAACTCTGGAGAGGGATCTCTCCTAAAGATTTAGCTTTGTTTTGGTAAAGGGTTTTAGGATAGCTATGAGTGGACAGTAGGACTTTGTTTTGAAAGAATGGTGTGAATAAAAAGTGTTTCAAGGTAAACCAGAAGGATCTACCAAAACATTGGGCTATGGAGTCAACTCTCTAGGCAAGCAGAGCTAGGAAATAAGACTTAAAGATGCAAATGTACTAAGGGCAGGATAGATGACCTTCTAAGGCTTTGAATAGGCTTTGTTGATGGATTGGGTGAAATCTAAATAAAAGGGCACTTAAGAATCCTTAATTTACAGAAAAGAGGATTGAAGAGGGGGATCAAACTGGAACTTAGAGAAATTAAGAATTCTATGGTCCGGTTATCAAGCAAAAAACATAAAAATGCCAACTAGTTTAAAACAGGGAGCTTATTATCACTAATCCTGTTTAATTTCTCCTTAGTTGATCATTACAGAATAGAAACACATTAAATGGATGTATGTAAACTTCTAAAGAAAAACACTGAAAATAGGAAAAATACAAGACTTATCTCTTCACCACGAGAATCCTTAGTTATGATGTCTCTAATCTCATTTCTAGTCTGTTGCTTCGCTAATTGACGCACACCAACTTCAATATATCTAGCAAAATGACTATAGTAGTCTTGAGAAATTTTATTCCACCCTGTATACTTCGAATTATGAAGTATTTATACACAAAAATTGTATACAAAATATCTCAGAAATTGAGATAATGTTTTAAAGAAAAATAGGAAAAAGAGCATAAGAAGAGGGACAACAGCAAAACAGTTTGCAAGCTATCCTCTTTTACAATGGAAAATAGAATAGTTTTATCTTATCTAAACTGATTTTTGATGTGCTGTGAGTATTTTCTGGCAATAGGTACATCTTTACGTGAATGGTAGCTTGTAGAATACTCTTCCTTTTCAGCTTCTACTCTGATACTCTTTATTCTCTGCTTTTGAATGTTTTACTGTTGTAATAAAAAATGACCAGAAGTAACAGTTTGATTTAAGTGACACACTTTGACCCTGATACACTTTGACACTGATTTTTTCACCATGACGTAAAAGTAAAATATGAATTTCCAAGTAATTTTCCTGTCCTTTATCTATCAAATTCACAACAGATCTGTGAATTCTTTCCATTGTTCAGTAGTGGGGATCTTCATATTCTTCAGTTTCCTGTAACTTTCATCAACTTTAGTATATTTGGCAAATTTAGGCTTTACAATGAACATACGCTTGATTTCATTTTCCAAAAAGAATAAATTTTCAAAATATTAAAGGATAACTTTGCCACTTGGTGATCCTTGCGGCGGTGGTTGTTTAGCTTGCTCTTTTGCATGAGTTCTGATTTTCTGATCATAATATTTCTGTGGCATCAATTTGTCATTTAATGCATGAATTTCTAGCAAACTTGCTTCTGATAATACTTTATATTTGGCCCAAAATCTTGAGATGGCCAAATTAATGTCTTTACATCTGTCTTTCAAGTTATTCATTATGTTCCTCTTATTCAGGACTTTCCTAATTTGAAGGATGGTCTCTGTCATGTCAGTAATTTTCAACTCTTCTAACTCTTCCTTTTTTTTTCTGTTTAAAAATGCTATGAGTTGAACTGATTGAGCTGGCTTATTTTCAATCTCTCTCTTAGTTTTATCAATTTCTGCATTAGCAGCTTGTAGTAACTCTTTCTGCTCATAAATTATCTGAATTGAAGGCCATTGAGAATGAATGCCTTCAATGACTTTTGTCCATTAATGATTTTTAATATATGAAACCTAATCTGTAAGATTCACCTATGCTTGAAGAATTCTCACCTGTTATTGCAGTCTATCTACCCTCTGCTCATGCCATTTAGAAGTAATCAAGGCATCTCTTTTATAAGTTTCTAGATTTTTAATAGTGCCTTTCAAACTAAGTATTTATTTATCTTTAATTGACATGTCTTCCATGGCTTTGATTATGGCATCTTTGTCTTGTATTGTGTTTACCTGTGAGGTTGAGGAAGAAGAGGCAGACATTTCATGAGAATTTATTGGCACTATAGTTGCCAGTACTCCTTGTGGTGCCAAGTGTTCTGCTAAAGTGGATGGAACAACTGTGCTTACAGTTGGGATTACTGTAGGAATGACAACTTGTTGAGCTTTCTTCAATTTTTTATTCTCTTGCATGAAAGCTTCTATTTGGCTTTCCATTTCTTTTATCTCACCTGTCATTTTAAGAACAAGTTGTTTCAATTCATCATTCTCTGTTTTCTGCTGAAGAATTTCTTTTGCCTGAGAATTTTCACTTGGAGGCAATTTTAGCTATTTTATGAGGGAAAATATATCTTCATTTTTCTGCTTCATCAAAGCCTTTGCAACTTCTATGTTAGCTAGATCAGCTCCTGATTCAATCACCAAGTCTTCTAATGCTTTGATCTTCAAATTTTTGGCATAAAGTGAGGCTTTATCCAATTTCATTTGAGTTTGAAGATTTATTAATGTTTTCTCAGGCCTGATAGAATTTATATTTTTATTGACTATCTCAGAATATAGCATCTCTGTGTTGCTTCTATGAAATTCTATTTGGTCTAATTCATGGATAGCATCTACATCAATTTCAAGATCTCTTTTTGAATAATCTGCAATGGATTTTGGATCAGTCACTGTAGTCTTGAGAAATGACATCACCGATTTATTAGAAGAATAATCAAAGGTCGAAAGGAGCCCAACTTTTATTCCTTTGTGGCTGCTTATGTTCCACAGGTTTCTGTCTTTTTATTTCTTCATCATTATCATTTTCCATTCTGATCAATGTCCCACTCTATTGTTAGTTCTGTGGGGACACAATCAACTGAGATCATGTCTGATTTAACCATTCTTCTGCTATTCCACCAACATTTTGGGCTTTGAGTTTTTAATGCATTAACTCGTAGCTTCATCATCGTCACGTTCGTCAAGGACCATTATTATTTTCTGTTGATTGATGGCTTTGTTCCTTCACTTGGTCAATTTACTTATTGTATAAGGAGTTTTGAATTTTGTCTTGAATAGTTTCGTAGTGTAAACTCATTCTTCTGCTTTCTCTTTATGAAGAATGTTAGATTATTTATCCACCCATGTTCGTGTTTGGACTCAATTGCCATTTTCACTAATTGCTTCTTTTATTTCTTTGTGAATCAATGCTATACTGAACTTGATTTGAATGTCTGACTCTGTATTGTCAGGTTCTTTAGAAGAAGATGGCCTATCAACTTTAGATTGTGTATCCACCATAACTGTATCTTTCTGTTGGGTTCCAATTTGAACATTTTGAAGCTCTTTGAGAGTTTCAGTTACTATCCTTGTAGCTTCATCATCAGTTTCATGACCATTATTATCTTCAATATTGATGGCTTTGTCCCTTTCTTCAATGGTCAATTTACTTTTCTTATTGTAAGGAGTTATGAATCTTTTGTCTTCAATAGTTTCAGCAGTGAAACTATATTCCTTTCTGCTTCTCTTATAAAGTAAGTCAGATTATTTATTCATTGTCAATACCTGTCTTTGATCAACTTGCTTACCTTTGCCACTATTTCCCTGCATTTCCTGTGAATCATCATCAAACAGAGTGTTTGGTTCCCATTCAATTTTGTTTTCATACTTTTCAATATGGGGCTTGGAATTATGCAAGAAAACAGGCAACTTGCATTTCACTCTCATTATTCTTAAAATACCTTGTTGATCATAATTCCACATGAAGCTATATGGGAATTTATACTCTTTCAACTTGACATTAATTTGATTGGCTACTTCTCTGTTATTTACAATAAATGGGCCAATTTGATTTTTCAGCATAAACTGAGTCTTTTTCCTGGAAGATATGAAATTGATTTCTTCTGCATTTAATAGTTGCCTCAAAATTCCAAAGAAAATATCCTTGTTGTAAAAAATATTCGTTGCTTATATGGGGCCAAGAGTGCACCATATACTCTGATTTCTGTGTAACTTTTGTATAAATACCAGTCCCCTGTTTTAATGCTCTCAGATAGATGTAGAATTCTCTTTGTCTCTTCATTGATTCTAGGGGTCTTCTCTTTTTTCAATAGATTCATAGCTCGCACTAAAAGCAGGTCATTGAAATCTGCAAAGCTATATTTCCTGTTTCATTTTCTTATAATTGACGACCAAAACACAACTAAAAGAACATTTCCTTCTGGATCCACTTTCTGAAATTCAATGGGAAACTTATCTGCTTGATAATACAAAAAGAGGTGAAGTACATACAATGTGTATATGAAGAATCCTTCTTCTGACAATCTGGATAACTGATAATGCATGTTTTCTGCAATGAATTTAGCAAAATTGTACACTATGGAAGGGGACTGGCCAGGACTTAGAGTTGACAAAAAACATAAGATAGCTACATCAGTGAATTCATCATTAGTGTATCCTAGTATGAATGATAGCATTGAGACAATCTATCTAATTTCATCTGGGAAATCAAAGGTATCAAATGGAGGATTAAGTTTGGGGATATCAACTTGCTTTGCACAAAAATTCTGCATGACTTTGAATTTAGAAGCAAATTCAAGCTCTAGGTAATTTTAAGTTAACTCCTCTATGGACAATGAAGCAACATTGGGATCAAGGTTCAGTTGTAGCATAGAGTTTATATATTCTTCATTGATGTAAAACAAGACCTCTCTGTCTCTATTCACAATGCATCTTTGGTCTGGAAGATAAAAGGATTGAAACAATCTGACAAAATCAGGGGATGGATGAGTTTGAGGAACAATGTATTTTGGCAAATTGGAATCCTAGACTAGTATGTCTTTGTCATTTTTCTCTACTGATTTACCAAAACACCAGTTATATACATCAAGCACATTGAACTCTAACGAAGGGTCCATTATTCTGTAGTCGAGGTCAACCAAAGGGCTATTTTCTTGTGAGATAACTAGAGGTTGAACATGCCTGAAAACTTGTGTTGAATCTGTAGTGAGTACAGGGGTAGGTTTATCAATTTTGGAAGATTCAGGCTGAGGAATTTTAGTAGAGGGTTTCTTTTGAGGCTTTGGACCTCCTGCTTTAGGGGTTATTTGTTTCTTGGTCATTTTTTATTGAGAAGAGCAAGCTTAGACTATTTTCTGAGCTCTTTTGTTGGAAACAAGGGCTTCTTGGAGAACTTCTTTGGTAAAATAGGGTTCTGAGCAGGGTTTTGGATTTGAAAGAAGGTTTTAATGCTCAGAAAGTAAGTTATGATTAATTCCAGCAGTGGAAAAGACTAGGGTATGGATAAAAATTGCAAAAAATGGCAATTACAGATTCTGGGGAAAATTTGACAGAGTTTCCTCTGTACTATGGATGTTTTTGCAATTGATATATGGGTAATTCAGGATATTTTCAGAGAATAACAGAAAATTTGGTGTTTTTCCTTTAGAAATTGAAGTTCTACTTGTTAATTTTGGCGAAAAATACCTTAAAAACAACGATAATCGAGGTTGAAGGCATTTTGAAGCTGTGCACAGTCTTCAATTCTTCAAAATTGGTCTTTCAAAGGATAATGTGGCACTTTGTGGTTGAATTGTAGGGCAATTGGCTTGAAAATGGAACTGGTAGGTTTTAAACTGATGAAAAGGCTCTCCACAGGTTCTCAAGGTGTTATGGCGCACAAATACTGATAATTCGATGAAAAATGGGCTTAACAGAAGGTTCATAGGTTCAAAGCGCCAATAATTCAAATTTCATTGAAAACTATGAGTATTTATGAATTAACCATAGTCTAAACCATATTCGGATTATATTAACTCATAGCTTGGGCGATAGTGGTTTTGAAATACCACTGGGTGGTATTCGCGCAGCTCAAAGGCTGTAAGCAGTAAATTAATTTTTGAACGCGATACAATAGGATTGTGACACGTCGACGCGGGGTGGTTTGGGAAAACCACCCATTTCTTGCGACTTTTCTAAAATATCCATCATTTACTTTATGAGCGCGAAAATGCATTAGCGTCATCGGATCTAGCTTTGGGAAGCGAATGATCGGGACTAAAAGGGAAGGTGCGGGGAATGATTAGTTATCGGGTTCACTTTGGGCCGTAGATCTTTGGAAATAAAATACGATCGGATGGTTGTTATCAAGCGCGATGGGGAGGGATAAAAAAAGTATTGAACTACCGCGTAGATTTCCAACCGTTGGATAAAACAGGGTTTGGGGATTGGAGGGTCGAACATTAATCCGATGGGAAAAGGCTTTGGTTAAGTCATATATGCAAAATGACCCTTTTTGATGAAAAAAAAAGTAATTGGGAGGGTTTTACAGGACTTTTAACCAAGGTAAGGGATTATTGTAATGGAGCATATATTGCGGGGAAGGGGTTCGGTTATAGATTTAACCTTAGCTTAAGGGATTCAGGGGAAAATATATAAGGAAAATGGGGTTTATTTCTGTTGAAGTTTAGTTTAAGCAAAACTTCGGCGAATTTTTGTTTAAAACACATATAACATATGTTTTAAGATTTTTTCTCACATATTTTATTATATGGTGAATTAAATCGGGTTGAATTAACTACCATAGGGGGTAGGATATTTATATATAGATAAACTTAGCCAAAGGGGTTATAAGGGGGGTTTTTATTAAAACATGTGGGAATAAATAACTTTGGCTTAAGTTAAAACAAGTGGGTTTTTTCGGTTTATTATATAAAAAGGAGTTATTTAATAGGAAAAGGTTATTATATAGGGATTTAATATATAAATTAGAGTTAATATGGAAATAAGAGATGGTATACTAAAAAAAAATAATCTTAACAAGTAAAGTGAATTTTACAAGATAATTTGCAATTGATCTTATCAGTTAACTTATAATATGATGTTTTTTTAGAGTTTATTGTTTTCAAATGATGTAGAAAGTTAATAAAATGGGAATTATAATGTCTTTAAGTAAAAATGGTGCTTTACTTAGGATTATTCAAGGGAATGAATGCATGAATGGTAATGTAGTGATTTTAGGGATTAATATAGACATTCACACTTTCAACTGATCAGTCATAGAACCTTGGATCCGGTCCCAACAAAAGTCAAGGAAATGCTTTGAGCCTTTCTGAATGATAGTTTAGAATGTTTGATGACTATGGAAAGGGGAAGTTAGTTATTTTGAAGCCCATGATGAATGATATTTACATTGGGATATTTTCACCTTCTACCTACCCAACTTACCATGCTAACATTTTTTCTTCCTTTGTAGTAAGGTGCATTTAGGCTAGCAACCTTCACAACATTATTCTTTTTGAAAACAAGTAAAATTATCTAATTCTACACTTATTTCATCCATGAATCCAGTTTAAACTGTTGGATTCATTTATTTCTCTACCTAACTACTGAATTGTCATGACTAAGCAGTATGACAACTCATTAATCTTGATCTACAACAAGTGAAATTGAGACAATGACAAGTTAAGATTCAATTGTTTAACTCATCATGGACTATGGCATTTATTGACACTTTGCCACAGTCAAAAAGTAAAAAGTAGTGGCATTTATGCTTGCTCACTTTCATGTTTTATTCATTTTTGTTTTGGGGTTTTTTATTTTTTTTAAGTCCTTTGATTATTCTTTTAGGACTTTTTACCCTCTTTTTGATTCTTTCTATTTTTTTTATTTATTTTTTTTTTACAAAATATGTGAATACAACTTGCAGAAGGCAAAGTATTTACAGATTTACAAGATTATCAATAGTCAAGTCATATGACCCCTATATTATAGGTTACTAACATCGGCTTCACTTGGGGATGGATTTTCCTTGTGGAATGCCAAGAACTCTGAGATCAGTAGCCTTATACATTGACCTTGGTGATCCTGTAAATGTCTTATGTTTTCTGCAAAAATCATATTTATGATATCTTATACTGCAAAGCTCAGGGCCTTCTCTTCGGGCTTCAACTTTGTATATAATATATCCAATCCAATCTACACTCTGACTATGAATATTTACAATGATGAAGTAAATAAATCTAACTGTTAAGTGACATGTGAGGGACAGTAATGTTTCAAAATCCTTCCATTTATCGGTCATTCTTGAAGCTCTGTACCATCCAAATTCCTAATAAAAAAAGGAATTGTTTCCTCTGTAACCAGAAATGACATAAGGTCCCTGCCATAGAAAATCAAACTTCCCATGTTGACCTTTATCCTCTCTTCTTGCATCCCATCTTAAAACTTGATCTCCTATGAAAAAGTCATGTTACTTAACTCTTTTATCAAAAATATTTTTGATCTTGTCCTGTAAAACTTATGACTTTTCATAAACTTCATCTCTGGCTTGTTGAAGGTGTATGGTCTCATTGATTCTTCTTTGAATTTCATTAGTTTCTACCTGTGATTCCTGGATAATCTTCATGACTGGGATACCCAAGGAAGAAGGAAAAACTACATATGTACCATAAAAAATTTGATATGGTGAAGTTCCTATGGAATTTTTTGTAGTAAGTCTATCAGCCCGAAGGGCATAGATCAGCTTCTTGTTCCATGTCTTTTTATTATCTTGGAGTATTTTTTTGATGATGTTGACTAAAATTTTATTCGAGGATTCGGCCAAACCATTACCTTGGGGGTAGTATGCTGTGGAATGAGCTAAGGTAATATGGTATTTATGGAAGAAAGAAATCATCTTTTTAGATTTGAAAGCAGCAACATTGTCTGTGATAATTTTGTGTGGGCATCCAAATCTAGACAAAATATTACTTTCTATGAATGAGATAATAACTAAGTCTGTAGCTTGCCTAGTGGGAGTTGCTTCAATCCACTTAGTAAGGTAATCAGTAGCAGTTAGAATCCATTTGTGTTGACCTGAAGAGGGAGGATGAATTTCACCAATGAAGTCTAAACCCCATAGTTGAAATGGTTTTTCAGTGGATATTGGTTTCAGAGGTAATGGCAACAGTTTCTTTTTACCTTCGAATATTTGGCATTGATGGCAAGAGGTAACAAACTTTTTAACATCTGAAAATAAAGATGGCTAGTAAAAACTAGCTCTGAGTATTTTATCAAATGTGCTCTTACAGTATAGATGGACACCACAGTCACCTGCATGAAATTATTCAAGGATATTTTCAGCCTCAGATTTCAATAAACAATTAAGTAAAATTCCATTACTTTCTCTCCAATACAGTGCATTATTTAAGATACAGAATCTCATTGGTTTTTTCTTGATAAATATTGCCTTGGTTTTAGTCAGTCCAGGAGGAGCTTGTAAGTTTGTAAGTACAAAGATTATATCAAAGTACCAGGGTGAGTCTTGATAGGCCTCACTAATCGATGGAGTCACCATCTCCTCCTGTTCATCTCCTTGTGCAATGAAATTAATATCTAAGGCATTGCAATTAGATTCAACCATCAATCTGGCTAAACCTTGTCCTTTAATGAGTTTAGTTGGTTTAATTTCCAGGTCATATTCAAGGATTGTGGCTATCCACTTTCCTCTCCTGCTGTCTGGTCCATCTTGAGTCAAAATGTCTTTAACTACTGCATTAGGGACATATGCAATTATGTGTGAATGAAGTACATACACTCTGAAATATTTTATAGCTTTAAACAGAGCCAAAGCCTATTTTTCTATTATGTTTTATTTAAGTGGTGCATCTCTGAGAGCTTTACTAAAAAATGCAATGGGCTATTCAAAGCCTTGATCATTTTTCTGCAAAAGAACTGCAGCTATGGTGTGTTCAGATGCAAAGGAAAAGATTATAAAATCTTTGGTGTAATCTGGGCTGATAAGGATTGGTGCTTTAGTTAAGGATTTTTTGATAGATTCAAAATATTGTTTGGCCTTTATTGTCCATTTAATTGAGGAGTCCTTTTTAAGCATGCTATTAAGATCCTTTATAATCTCAGCCATATTTGATATGAATCTTCTTAGAAAATTGATCTTTCCCAAGAATGCTTGGAGTTCTTTGATGTTCCTTGGTGGTTGAATGTTTAGAATTTCTTCAATTCTTACAGGTTCTATTCTAATGCCTTCTTTTGAAATGATATGACCTAGCAATTTGCCTTCTTCTAGCCCAAAAATAGACTTTTTCGGATTAAGAGATATACCATATTTTCTGCATTTAATAAAAATCTGTCTCAAATGATCCAAGTGATCATAATTTGTTTTTTAAAACACATTAATATCATCCAAATAAATGACTAAAAACTAATAGATCTCCTTAGCAAAGGCAATATCCATGGCCCTTTGAAATGTAGCTCCTGCATTTTTTAACCCAAAGGCATTTTCACATACATGAGAGTGCCCCATGGAGTGGTAAAAGTAGTTTTGGTTTGGTCATCTTTGTGAACTAGGATATGATTATAACCAGAGAAACCATCTAATAAAGAGATTCTAGAAGAACCTACTACCCTCTGTAAAATATGGTCCATTTTTGGCAAGGGGTAGTTATCCTTCAAGGATGCTTTATTAAGATTCCTAAAATCTATGCAAGTCTAATTTCTCCTGTCTTTTTTCTGGTTGGCACTAAATTAGATACCCAGTTAGAAAATCTGACTGGTGCAATTATTTGTGAATCAAACATTCTTTTGACTTCTTTTTCGATTAGTGGTAACAACACCGGATTAATCCTTCTTAGCTTTTGTTGAAAAGGTTTTTGATTTTCTTTTAAAGGAATTTTATGTTGAATAATGTCTATGTTGTAAGTTTTCAAGTCTTCATAGCTCCATGCAAAGAAATCTTGAAATTATTTTAAAAGTTCAATGTATTTAGCCCTTTCATCTGATGATAAGGATTTGGATAGTTTGATTATTCTTGGTTTATCATCTGTCCCTAAGTTATACTTTTCTATGTCAGATTTAACTGGCTCCATTTTTGGCCTTATGGGCACATCATTGGAGTCAAATAAATCCTCTAGAGGAGTTAAACCTAACTCCAAGGAACCCTCCAAATGGACATGGCATATGCTACCATTCCAGTCTTTAACCAAACGAGAAGACTGTACAGAGAAACTTACACAAAATACATGGTAAGTAGCCAAGATAAGAAAAATAACACTCCTCTCTATTTTGTCCATTCAGAGCTTGATTCATTTATTTTGTAAAATGAAGATGACATTAATGAAAAAGTAGATAGAAAAGAGGAAGAGTAAGACCAGTCAGAACAGTCAAACCAAACACCAAATGAAAAACAACATAATGGTAAATCTGAACTTGAAACTCTTTGGAACATGAGCTTTGATGCCTCTTGTGGCAAAGATGGTTCAGGCTTAGGTGTTTGGATACACAACACTAATGAAGGTCACTCTTACAAGCTGGATTTTCAATGTACAAACAATATTGCAGAATATGAAGCTCTTCTCCTAGGTTTACAATTGCTGAAAAATATAGGAGCTAAGAAAATTTCCATTCAAGGAGATTCTGAGCTTATTATTAGGCAAATTAAAGGAGAATATTCAGCCAAAAATCTCAGGTTAAGAGAATATAGAAATGTTGCCTTAGACCTCCTATGAAAATTTGAAAAATATGAACTTACCTCTATCCCAACAACTGAAAACAGCCTTCCAAATGAACTAGCATTCACTGCCAGCATTTGCCAACTACCTCATGCCAGTGAACAATACATGGTAAAAGTCAAAAGCAGACCGACAGTCGCTGATAACATCGATTATTGGCAAGTTTTTGAAGGTGAAAAACATATTGAAGACTTCCTACGGCCCAAAAATGAGTTTGAAATGCCAAAATCAGATTCGGCCACCTTATGTTGTTGATATAAATCTTTTAGAACACCCTCATGAAGCAGAATTGTGTGAATATTCGGATAAAAGGACCCTGAGGTATTGCAATGCAAAGACAATCTATTTCCAAGAGGACTTGTCCCCTTAGAAGAACTGTTTGACTTCAATGATGTTTCTAGGAAGCCTAAAATAGAGTCCACTGAAACAGATGTAGAAGAATGCAACATAGGTAGTGAGGAAGAACATAAAATGATATAACTGTCCAAAACACTGCCAACTCTTATAAAACAGAAATGCATTGAGATGTTCAAAGAATTTAATGATGCGTTTGCATGGGGTTATGAGGACTCGAAGTCCTATGATACAAACATCATTCAGCATAAGATTCCTCTCAAGGAAAACTAGAAACCATTTAAGCAGAAATTGTGTAGAATAAACCATGTTCTAATGCCTCTGGTTGAGAAAGAAATAAAAAAAATTATGATGCTAGAATAATAGTCCCACTCAAGTACTCAGAATGGGTCTCAAATCTTGTATCGGTGAGGAAGAAAATAGGGGAAATTAGGCTATGCATAGACTTCAAAATTTTAATCAAAACCTCCCTGAAATACAACTACCCTTTACCTAAGATGGATCATATACTACAAAGGCTAGTAGGCTCCAAAAGAATATATTTGCTTGATGGTTTTTCAGGGTATAATCAGGTGCTAGTACATCTAGATGATCAACACAAAATCGCCTTCACTACACCTTGGGGCACCTTCATGTATGTCAAAATGCCTTTTGGGTTAATGAATGTTGGGGCCACTTTGCCATGGACATTTCTTTTTCTGAAGAAATAGGTTACCTCATTGTGATATATCTTGATGACATCATAGTCTATTCAAAAACCGATGAAGAACATCTAGATCACTTAAGAAAGGACTTTGAAAAATGTAGAAAGTACAGTCTGTCTTTAAATCCCAAGAAAACTTGGTTTGGTCTTCAAGAAGGAAAAATTTTAGGCCATATCATATTTGAAGAAGGGATTAAGATATACCCAAAGAGGATTGAGGGGATATTGCAGATCAGTAACCCAAGGAACATCAAAGAGCTGCAATATTTCATTGGAAAGATCAACTTCTTAAAAAGGTTCATACCAAACCTTGCAGAAATCCTAAGAAACATTACTAACATGATGAAGAAAGGAATAGGAGTAAAATGGACCACAGAAGCAAAACAATCCTTTGACTGGGTAAAACAAGCTCTCACCCAAACACCATTCCTCATCAGCCCTGACTTCACTAAGGACTTCTTTATCTTCTCATTTGCATAAGAACACACAATTGGTGTAGTATTACTACAAAAGAACATAATGGGACAAGAACATCCCATAGCTTTCTTTAGCAAAGCACTAAGAGATGCACCTCTGAAATATAACATTATGGAAAAACAAGATTTTTCCTTAATCAAAGCATTAAAATATTTCAGAGTTTACATCTTGCATTCACATGTCATTTCTTTTGTTCCTCATGCAGTTGTTAAGGACACACTAACTAAGGATTTTGATGGTAAAAGAGGTAAATAGATTGTTCTCTTCTTAGAGTATGATCTAGAGATCAAGCCCAATAAGCTAATCAAAGGGAAAGGATTGGGCAAACTGATGGGAAGCAAACTTTCAAGCACTAGACATAAACATGATACATTCCTTAGATGAACAAGAGGAGCTGGTGACTCCACCTATTGAAGAAGCATTTTTGAACTCACTCTCTTATGCTGATATATTATATGTTCTTTTTAACCTAAATTTTCCTCCTGGTTTGTCCAAAACAGAGTCCAGATTCTTGAAACTAAAAGTTGTAAATTTTTGCATTCTAGATAAAGCTTACTGGAAAAATTATGTTGGTATCTTGCTTAAATTTTTACTTGAAGAAGATGCAGATAGAATCATGCATGAGTTTCATGAAGGAGAATGTGGAGGTCATCTCTATTGGAAAACCACTGCCAACAAAATCCTTAGAGTTGGTTTCTATTGGCCCACTCTTTTCCCTGTTATCCACAAGCTAGTAGTGACTTGCCATAAATTCCAAATATTTGGGGGAAAGAGAAAACTATTGCCTTTTCCTTTACAACCTATCAGTGTTGAAACTCCTTTTCAATAATGGGGTTTAGATTTCATTGGATAAATCCCCCCTGCCTACTCTTCCCAACACAAATGGATCCTCAATGCAACTGAATATTTTACAAAATTGATAGAGGCCATTCCTTCTGGAACTACCACAGACTCAGTAATAGTCAAATTCCTTGAAAATCACATTTTGTCTAGATCTGGTTGTCCTAGAAAGATTGTTATTGACAATGCTACTACATTTAAATCCAAGAGAATGGTGGACTTTTTCCACAAGTATCACATTACATTAGGGCATTCTACAGCTTACTATCCTCAAGGTAATGGGTTGGCTAAGTCCTCTAACAAAATTTTGGTAAATATCATCAAGAAATTGTTGGAAGAGAACAAAAATTCATGGCACATCAAATTAGTACATGCACTATGGGTAGACAGATTAACCAACAAAAAATCAATTAACATGTCTCCCTATCAACTAGTGTATGGCATGGATGTAGTTTTTCCAACATCCTTGGGAGTCCCAGTGATGAAGCCTATTCAAGAGGTACAGTCAAATGAGAATGATATACAAAGGAGGCTGAACCAAACCATTCAATTGCAGCAATCAAGGGAATAAGTATACAACAGAACACAAGCAGTACAAGAGAATACTAAGAAAATATTTGATAAGAGGAATAAAGCCAATGACTTCAACATTGGAGACAAAGTGCTGAAACGGGATTCAAGAAGAGAGGACAAAGGCAAGCATGGAAAATTTGACAACCTATGGAAGGGTCCATACATCATCCATTCTACAAGAGATAACAATGCATTTTTCCTACAAGAAATGGATGGAACATAATTATATGGAGGTCCTTTCAATGGCAGGATGCTCAAGCATTATTTTTGTTGAAGTTCTTAATTTAAATCTTTATTCATTGTACATAACACTGCTTGAATAAAAGATCAAAAAAATGAAGCACAAAAACAAAGAAAAGAATAAAAGAGGGAAGATAAAAGGAATAGGTAGGACCCATACCAAAAAAGAATATTTCTGAAAGTGTGAAAGTCCAAATTCCACTACTTTTGATGACACATTGTTTAGCCATACAATTTAATCATGGTTGAACAAATTCAAATTGATTACTGATAAGTTAGAAATGAATATTTTCCAAACTCTTTAAACTTGGCTTATCAATAGACTAGGTTAGGAAAAGATATTGGTTCCCAAAGCACAAATCTAAACCAAAGAGAAAAGAGAGGGATGAATGACAAATTCCAAATTATAGCCCTCAGTTTTTTTTTACTTTGTGCAAAAATAAAATCTGTGTGTAGCTTGTCCAAAATGCCACAGCTCATGAAAATCAAATTGCTTAACCTTTATTTGGTCATGTTTTAAATTTTATGTTGATAGATTAGAGAATGAAAATTTGTCAAACTATTTAATCTTGAGGGATAACTAGATTAGGTAGAGAATATAAGAGCTCATCAGTCTAATCTGAGCCTTTGGAAGATATAAGGGTAGAAGTAGATATTTTGTGCTTTCAAAAGAAAAAATGATGTCCAGGGTTTGCAAGTCTAAATGCACCCAAATGAAGAAACAAATGCTAGGAAAATTTGATGGGTATGTAAAGTTGATGTTGAAGCAGTCATGTTTTTCTATATTTTAAAAGATCAGCAACTGAAGAAGGAGGAAATCTACCAAGCACAAATCAAGGCGTTGATCTACAAATTCCAGAGATCTAAACTCTAGGGTTCTTGACACCTCCTAAAGGAGCTGCCCTCCCCAAGTGGAGCCAATTTTAGTCATCATTATTTTTCACTATATTTGGATGACTATAAAATGGTTATATTTTTCTGAAAACAATATTCCTTTAATATCTTAAGTTTCAGAAATCTCACTGCCTTTATTATCTTCATAAAATCTTTTCCCTACCTATCAGTTTGCCATCTCAAAGTCACCCTGTTTCTCTTAAAAGACTCATTATTGGCTTATAATTCTCATTTTCATCCTTCTTTCCTACCTAAAACCTCATTTCCCCATGTTCCCTGTCAATAAACTCCACCCTCGATCTAAGATTTCTTGTTGCTAACTCATTCCCATGCCCCCCTGAGTATAATAGCACTTTTGGAAATGCTCCTTTCACTTAAAAGTTTTCAAGTCAAGTTTCATTCAAAATCAGGTTAGAAAACACTCCCATTAGGTCATTAGGGTTTTTCATTTTTCAAGGTCATCCTTTCATTCTGATGAGGTCAGCACACATATGAGAAGGATTGCTTATGATAAGAATTCTTCTGGCTCCCCAAAATCCTTGGATATTTCAGGCACTGATTTTCCTTTGCTATAATCTGGCTCAGATGTTATAGAATGTTGAGACATGGTTATTCAAGAAGGACCTAAAATTTCCAAGGAGGATTATCTTCTCAGTTTAGAACCTGCAAGTGAGAAAAATGGGACAAAGTTTGGTACTTCTGCAGAGGTGTTGGAAGATTTATCAGTAGAAAGTACTGATGATGTAGACTGTCTACTCCTGAATGAAAACAATTTACAGTAAGGGAAAGGGGAAAAACTTGGTCTTGTAGATGACAAGGGCTATAAACTTGATAGTCAATTTGAGTGCCAAAGTAGTGATTACTTGCAGGAAAATAACATGGAGGAAGCACACAAGGCCAAACATGAAGAAAGTCTATTAGAAAATATTGATGGAATATGGAAAAAAGGTAAGGTGAACTAGACAAAAATGAATGAACTTGAAAGGGCTATAGAGAAATTAGAAGAAAACATTGATGATTGTTGTAAAGAACAGCAAACACTTAGAGAATTGAAAAAGGTGGCCAGAGAAGGTGGAAAAGATGAGTTGAATTTTATGGTGGAAACTACAGAAGATTTTGAAGGTGATACTATATGTAATAATTAAATCCCAAAGTTGTCAAAGTGAACATGCCAAGCCTTAATGAGCCAAAGGAAAGCCAATTCCATGATTTGAGCAACCTGCAAAGCAAAAAGTGTCAAAGAGTATCAGTGAGAAAAGGAAAAAGACTTCAAACATTGGAAAGTGGGTTTTTCAAGTTAAATTAAATTCCACTTCACTATAAACGTCATTTAACACTTCAAGAGAACCATTGTTTCCTTTAAAAATATCAAAAGCATTCAACAAAGGAAAAATTTGTGAGTTTTTGAGCTGAATTCGGGCCAAATTCCTTGGCGTTGTGCGTTCAGCACTTGGCGCTGCGCATTTGCACCTCCATTGCGCACTTAGAGATCGGCGTTGTGCCCTTGCCCGAGACTTTTAACGTGTTTTATGAAGGCATTGTGTGCTTGTAGCTTGGCGATGTGCCCTTGTAGAGGCATTGTGTGCTTACCACTAGCGCTGCACATTTAGCCAAGGAAGGTTGGTGACTGTTCTATCAACTCAAATCACATCAAATCTTCTCCAAATTATTGCCAAAGTCCTCCAAGCACTCTTAAGTGGTAAGTACATGACATAAGCCCTATTTTTATGCCATTTGGTGATTCTTAATTGAATGGAAATGAAACCCTAAAGGAAACTCTAAATTTTAGCTCATGATCACTATTTTTAACCTAGTTCTATCCTCCTTAAAGAAATATCAGTCAAAAAACAAGGTAATTACATTTATTTAGGGTTTACATTCATATAGTTTGTCCCTACACACATTACCTTTCACTCATTCCCTTCTTTCACACTCATTCTTTTAATCTTTCAAGCTAATCATCTCATCCCCTTGCCCTCGTATCATTTCACTTGTACCCTAGGATTTTATAAATCAGAGTTTAAAATGTTTGAGGGATAAGATAGTGGTGTTGAGGCACAAATGCCAAGGAGACATGATCATAAGGGAGAAAGAGGCAGAATTGGCAGAGAAACTCACTCCAAGTGAGCTTCTTTCCATAGATATTGACGGAGACAAAGAGTCTTGGCTTGAGAGATTCAATTTTTATCTCGAGGGCTCGCTAGAGAAGGAAAATAAGGACACTTAACATTCAGAGGAAGAGGCAAGACATTATGCCATGAGAAACAGGATTGCAAGGGCCAAGCTCAAACAAGCCCATGCAAATATTCAGGCTTTGATTGAGTCAAAGGAGAAAGAGAAGCTCAATATTCTTGTTGAGGTGTCCTTGCAAGCCTCTAACCCTTGATCAGCAAGAAAAATTCCAATTTTGGCACTTTTGTGCACATTTTGATTTTTTGACAGTTTGACATGTAGATATTGTGCCAAACGCATAGCACCACTGGTGTTGCGCTCTTTTTTGTGCCATCCAAATGGAAAATGGTCAGCATATTCATGTTTCTAATGACAAGTATGTCAACCTCCTAAAGTTTCAGGAGATTTGGAGAAAACCTGGTCCCTCAAAAAGGCTAAAAACCATCAAAAAATCATGTTTCTGCCCTCTTTTTGACCCTGGCACTGCGCATTTATCAATCTTGGGAGAAGTGATTTTTGATAAGGCATATGGGCCCCAATTTTGAAAATTAAAGCGTATTTGGAAACAAGACTCAGAGATCTTTCCAATGAGCCATCATGGAGCTCATTTAGACTTCAGGAAGGCCTCCACAAGTTTGCTGCAATATATGCCATTTTTTCTGCCTTAGTGCTGCGCGTTTTCACTGGCATTGCTCGCTTGTACCTTGGCGCTAAGCCCTTGCCAGGAGTTATTGTAAAAGTCGTTGAGAAGCCTTAAACTCAAACATATTCCAAAGTTAGCTCAGAAGTTAAGTTAGGAGTTATTATTACAATGAATCAGTCTCGGATATTTTGCCTTGGGCCTTGCATGGTCTCAAAGGTCAAAATGCATTAACTTTTTAATAAATACAAATCTGAAACCATAGCTTAGGATCACCTCCTCATTTTGCAAATAAATATTGCATGTATGCTTCATGTTTGTTGTTGGTTGATTTTTGGGCTGAATAATGCATAAACTCTGAGTTGTAAAGAAGTTTGGCTTTGGAGCATTGTAACTTTTTTGGACTGGATATCAAATTATGGAACAAGCATATTCACAGGATTCATGAACTTGGTTAAAGGGTGATGTTATTCTGATCTTGTAATGGTTTTCATTTGTTTTCCATTTTATACATCAATTTCCCTTATAACAGAACATAAAAGTTAGGTTAAGATATGTTGTTAGAGGCACCTTAATTCTGTCTACTTTCTGTTGTTTAAATGTTTTCCTCTACTGGGTCTGATTGGAGAACTTAGGAGTTCCCTGCTCTCCAATTTCCACCTAGTTTATTTTCTTGAGATTAACTCAGTAGATTCTATCCAAATAAGTTTATGGTTTCCCTTATTTTTTGGTTCTTCTTGAAATGTTGTTCTCAAGGCTTTCTTTAAAGTTTACTGACTAGGATTTGGCTAAAGAAGTTTATGGTTTGCCTTGTCCTTTGGTTTATCTTGAAAATTCATTTTAAAGGTCTATGAAGTCTGATTGAAGAACTTAGCATTTCTCTACTCTTTAATAATTATTGAATTGTTATCTTAAATGGTTTATTTGTCTGAAAGTGAATAGCTAGAGAATTTAGGAGTTCCCTGCTCTCTAGGGTTTGCTGGATTGTTGTCTTAAAGTTTACTTGATAAAGTCTGGCCAAAGAAGTTTATGGTATGCCATGTCCTTTGATTCTTTCTTAAAAATAGTAATCTTAAATAATCTTCTTGTTCTAGTACATGTTAAAGGATTTTTAATTGCACTTTAAAGCTGCTAACTCACAGGTTAATTTTCATTTCATACCCACATAAGCTATTAAGATCCATTTGGCTTTGTTAGCTTGCACTGTGGAACAACCTTGATTTGTTTTTGCACTCTTCAAACCTTTCATAGACTCCGCAGCGCAATGGTTTGAATTTCTCTCATTCTATCTGTTCTTCTTAACAAGCAACCAAAAAAAACAAAACAAACAATCTATATCATTTTAACTAGCCTAAAATCAACATCCTAAACCAATCAAGTTATATATTTTACACAAATATAAAGAGATCCCTCTCTGAGTCTAGGAAGGCTAGGTCCTAGGACTCCAAAGTTGGATTGATGTTACCCTTGCTTATTTGGTCTTACCAATGTGACAAATTACAGGGACCTAACAAGATCTAACTATTTCCAAACTCCCCCTTTCTGAATATTGGGTTGTACAGGAAGTTTTTATAGAAGCAAGTCAAGTAAAGAAACAGTTGCAACAACTACTAGAACATGGTTTCATTAGAATGAGTACATCACCATGTGGGTCACCCATCATCATTATGCTAAAGAAGGATGGGACTTGGTGGATGTGTATAGATTACAAGGCATTGAAAAAAATCACGCTAAAAAACAGATACTCCCTTCCTATGATAGATAATTTGCTGGATCTATTGCAACAATAAAATACTTCACCAAGCTAGACTTTAAGTCTGGGTATCACCAAGTTTGAGTCAAAGAAGAAGATACATGGAAGACTGCCTTCAAAACTAGACAAGGTTTGCATGAGTGGTTAGTCATGCTATTTGGCCTATGTAATGCATCAACTACGTTTATGAGATTAATGAATGATAGACTATACCCTTTTATAAATTCTTTTTTTATTGTTTATTTTGATGATATATTGGTATATAGTGCTACCTGGGAGGAGCATATTTCACATTTGATGTAGGTGTTAAAAACATTAAAGAAGCACCAACTACTATAAAATATCAAGAAGTGTGAGTTTGCACAACAATATTTGGTGTATCTAGCGTATGTGATCGGTGGAGGAGAGCTGAAGATAGATCCTTCTAATATGGAGGCCATCATGAAATGTTCAGTTCCTACTAACTTTTCTGAGGTCAGGAGTTTCATTGGAGAAGCACAATACTTAAGTAAATTCATAGCCTTGTTTTCAGTGGTAGCAACATCACTCCATGCCATACAAACATGTGGCAATAGTTTCCAGTGGGGAAAATGTCATCATAAGGCTTTCAAGGAGCTAAAAAGGAATATCATTCAAGCACCAATTCTGGCATTACCAAACTTGTAGCGACCTTTTGAAGTGGAGAAAAATGTAAGTGGGTATGTTATGGGAGTTGTCTTGATGCGGGGAGAAATGCATGTATGCTACCATTTTGAATTATTTCATGGTGAAGTTTTTAACTACCCTACCTATGATAAGGAGATTTATTCCATGGTGAAATATGTGAAGAAATGGAAGCACTATCTGATGGGAAAGGAGTTAGTAATCCACACAAATCACCATCTGTTACAGTATTCGCAGGCCCAAAGTAAGCTACAACAGACTAAGCATTACAAGTGGATGGGGTTTTTACAGCAGTTTCATTTGGTGATCAAGTATAAGAATGGAAACACAAACAATTTGGTCAACATGCTTTCAAGGTCTCCCACATCGAAGATTACAGCTTTGGGGACTCTTATGAACATGGATCCATCCACCCATGATGCATACATAGGGGCATATTTAGAGGATGAGGACTTCAAGGATGTATATCAACAGTTGCGAGTTAGATTCCTATGCATGATGGCGATGAGACGTTGACTACCATATATAGGATGGGTTACTCTGTAGGTTGGATAAGTTATGTTTTCATAAATGTGAGCACTTGCAGTTGATTAGGGAGGCTCACACCTTCAAGGTTGCTGGGAAATTTGGTATAGGGAAGATCGTGGCTAACTTGTAGAGTTACGTGTATTGGCCCAAGATGTAAGACAAGGTAGTTAGGTTCATAATAGGATGCATGATTTGTTGTACCAGCAAGCCTAGCAACATGATGTATGGTCTATATCATTCCTTACATGTACTTACTCGTCCTTGGGAAAGAATTTCCATGGAATTTGTGGGAGGTTTACTGAAAACCAGGAAGGGACATGGATACCTATTTGTGGTAGTTGACAAGTTCATCTAGATGTGTGTTTTGATTCCCTGTAAAAATACCATCAGTGGGAAAGAAGAAACAAACTTGTTCTTTGAATAGGTCTGGGTGCACTTTGGGATACCAAGGAGCATCATTTTAGATAGGGATACAAGATTTCTTAGAGCATTCTAGATTACATTGTGGGAGAATATGGTCATGAAGTTTAAGATATCTACAACAGTCTATCCATAGATATATGGGAATACATAAGTAGTCAACATGAATTTGGTGCAGCTTCTAAGGGGATACAACCAGAAGCATCTGAAGATCTAGGAAGAAAAAAATGTATATATACAACATTATTACAATAGAGCAGTCCACATTTATATAGGAAGCCCCCCTTTGAAACTTGATTTATATATTTGTCATCTTCACCATTTGACATTACATATGGGCGGCAAGGAGGAGTGAGGAAATATATTATAGGACATGCTCTGAGGGATGAAAAACTTATATAGAATATCAGGCAGATCCATTTAAAGGTACAAGAAACACTACAGAAGTCACAACAGAAGTATAATGCCAGAACTAATCAACATAGAATAGAGAAATCATTCAAGGTGGGAGATGGAGTATGGATGCAGTTGAACAAGGAGAGTTTACAGGGGCTTGGTAAGAAAATCAAGGCTCTGAGGTACAGTCCCTTTGAGATACTGGAAATGGTGGCTGATAATTCCTATAAACTAAATTTACCACCATATATGTGCATTTACTCAGTTGTGAATGTATATAATTTGAAACTCTATGAGCTTTCTGTTTTACATATTCACCTCTGCCATAGCCTAAAACCCCATGACCCTGCTTGACATTTCCATCCCCACCCGAAAACCTGCATTGCAGTAGTTCAAAACTCAAATTTAAACAATCGGGCCGACCCTTTAAGATTTTGACTCCCTCCCGCTTCGGCCTCCATATGACTCGGGTCAAAGAACCACAATTCAAAACAAGAAAAGGGGCCTATTGTCATAGCGATCGGACGCAATGCTGGCCGTCCGATCCGTATCAAATCAACGGTGCGGCAAGTAACTTATACAGAGGACCCGCACACAACAGACCTTTATGACCCGCCGATCTATTACCCTCCGATGCAGGTGTAGCCGTTGATCTTGCTCCAAGATCGAACGGTCCTGGGTCAATCGCGGTCCTACCTTCAATCGCGATCGGGACTCCCAAGATGTGTCACCCCTGTCTCCCCACTCCGCTTTCCGATTTCGATTGTCGATTCGGGTCCCACCTCCTGTGGTCGTGTCATCATACTTCACAAGTGTACGCTGCGTTCTTCCTCCACCACCCATGTGTTCCGGTGACGTGTCACGGTTTATGAACCCTTAGCCCCGTTCATTCATTGTCTCTCTATTGTTTTCTGCCTTGTCACCCTCCATTTCTCCATTATGTTCATGTGTTTCCTGTCACCCTGCATCCTCTCGATGACCCGCCTAATCTGTATTGCCGATTCCATGGCCGCTGTTGTATCCACACTCCATGTCACCAAGTCATTTTTCTCTAATGATTTGTGGATTTTGCAGGTTTTAATTTGGCTTTGGTGGAGCTTTAACTTTCCGCCTCCTTTGAAAAGATCTGGAGCATAGCAAAGGACATATCATACTAGCGAAATTAAAGGAAGGAGCCGAGGGTAGGTGGGAGAGATGACCACCATTAAAGAAGACATAGATATGGACTCTCAGAACTCTCCAGATGCGTCCGCCCCGCATTAAAGATCCAGGATTTAAATCCATAGCCGAAGGCCGAGAGTACAGTACTGAAATGCAGATTGCCCCAAATCTCTTACGGCAGCAGATTTTCTTTCAACCGCGGGCAACAAATTGTATATATTTTATTACTCCCATCTTGTATATAAGGAGATTTTATCTCCCAGTATTTATTTCATGAACAGGTTGTCCAGTACTGTCATTTATAGTCAGTCATTCATAAGAGAAGGCGCGAACGTTTTCCGCCATTGGGATTCAAACTGAGTCATTAATTGTGCCTCATCTTCCTCCTCCTCTGGAAGTTTCTGTCTTCTCTATAAATACAAGAAAATAAGATTTTTGAGGGGTTCCAGATTTCTATCAGCAAACTGTGCAGCGAGAAGACTACTGTATTCATCTTGTAATATTTCGGTATGAAGTTTCAGAGCCCGTAGGGTCTCAGTGAGGAGGGGTTATAACTGTGATGAGGATTCTGGTCTTTGGTATCTCACAGTATGTAACTTTTCTTATGTGTTAATACATTATCTCTTTTCCATGCGTTTTGTCCTCTTGTATCATGTTCTAGAATGCGAGTGGCTCACTAGTTTGCAGTAACGATTCATCTTAAGTGGTGCCCTTTCTGGGATTAGTCAAGCACTTTAAATAGGCCTAGTCATGATATGTTGTTCCATGTTATCTCATTTCATATTTTCTGCTATATTAGTGACTTAAGGATTCGTAAATTGGTGCGCCCTTATGCCTGCTAATATCTTCTTATGTTTCTTCATTGCATTCACTTCCTGATATCTGATTTATGTGATATATTAGTTGAATCGACCCTCTTTACAGTAAGCGGTCTCTTAACTGTCCCGATCTTTCATCATGGGGGTGACTACATGATGTTCCTCCATTATTCTTATCTGTCATGACTTACGAAGAGATTGGTCCCATTCAAATTTGGTTTCCTTGTTTCAAACAGAGATAGTAAGGTGAGCCTTGGAGGTGTAACCCAAACCTATAGGGCTCCTTGCTATATTAAGATGTCATAGGCACTGGTCTATGGCAACTCTAGGCTGTCTCTAGGGGGGGTGACAAAATCATCCACAACATCTTCCATGATATATTAGGAAGAGGAACAGGTCCTACCTTATGTGGAGTATTTGGCACCAAATGCTCAGTAAGAGTTGACAGAAGATACAATATTACATAAGAGGTCCATAACTACAAGACAGGGTTAGCATGACCTTTGGAATATTGGATTGAAGGGGACAACTTCGAAGCAAAGCTAAATCGTACACCAGAGAGAAGGTGGAAGAAAACTTCCTCACCTCATTTAGTAAAATATTTTGGGGATCAAAATCCTCCAAAAACGGGGAGGTGTCATTCATATTGGATCATTATATTGTTTTTCATCTATCTCAATGCATTCAGAGTGGAAAATTTGGAGGAATCAACTCAAGGGACCATTTTTACCAGAGTGACTTAGTTTGGAAAAACGAGGTTTGAAACCCTCTGGGAGGGTTTTTAGGCATCAAAACACATTTTTTCGGGGTAAATTTTTATTAATAGTGTAGCACCATTTCATGTTGTTCTGCACACAGAGATATTTCCAATGGTGCAAGAAGCACATCAATCAGATTATGTATGCAAAATTTTATGCCACTCATAAGTTGACCTTCGTATTTTCACACCTATAATTCAGGAGTATATCATGCCAACCCCCATTATTCATGCAAAATGGGCTAGCCACATGTTTTATATGTAAAATACTCTAGAAGAGTCTATATTATAACTCTAGTTAAGAGTTGATGTAGTCAAAATTAACCATTAGTAGGCTATCGGGATGTGTTATAAACAAGCCACTAGGAGGAAGAGGCATTCCATTATTTCAAGAGAATTTTGTTCCATAGATAAGAAAATATAGCCAAGAGGGATAGGAGGTAGAGAACACAATGTGTATTTGTGCATTGTAGTAGCCACAAGCCACATGCCTTATTTCTTTGTACTTGCAGCCATATTTCTAGACAGTGAAAGAGAACGAAGCGACCTCACATTCCAACTGCATTTTCTCCTGAAAGGGTTTCCTAGAGCATATTTTGTGTCTTATGGGTGTGTGTGAGATTATTTTTCTGTTATCTACTTTTCTGTATAATTTCCATTCGCATGCATGTACTAATTATAGTTCAATTTACAGATCTAGAGGTTTAATATAACTATAGTAGTGTACAATTTTCAGATTTATAATATAATATTATCAGATATGTTGTGATGAATTTTCCAGTGCAATATCCACATAAATATATCTTCATTTTTCTGGATAATATAAAAGGAAGGATTGGTTATTTCTACGTGGATGTCGCCCAAATTGGATGAACCATAAGTTACCTCTGTCTCTCTTGTTTTATGTGTTTCTGTATTTTTGTTTCCACAACATTTTGTGTATTTCATTGCTCCTTTAATTAATTTATAACAAATGGTATCAGATACGAAGTTGTATTTGGCTGATAAACTTGCAAAACAAAAGGATTCCTAGTTTGAGTGGGAACAATAACAGAAGATAGTAGATTTAGGGTCGAGAAATTTAACAACCAAAAATACTAGTAATGGAATATTCACATGGAATATTGTATGTATCAGAAATATTTGTACCTACCATTGAGCGGAAAATAAAATAATTCAACGAGTATGATAGACTCAAAATGGGAGATTCTCGACAGAAAGGCACTAAGAACAATACAATTATTTCTAGCAGTGTCAGTGGAATTCAACATTTCACAACAATAGAAGGTTTAATGGTGGCATTGGCCAAACTATATGAAAAACCCTCGGCCTCAAATAAGGTATTTCTTATAAGGCATCCATTTAATATGAATATTTCAGAAGGTTCATCTGTTTCTGATCATTTAAATGAATTTAACATGGTTACGAGTCAATTAAGTTTTGTAGGGGATAATTTTGATGATGAATTTAGGGCTTTATTTTACCGTGCTCATTGCCAGAAAGTTGGAATGGCTTAGTTATGCCTATTAGTAACTCTGCCTCTAGATATAGTAACTTAAAGTTCGATGATGATGTTGGTGCCACCCTTAGTGAGTAAATGCGATGGAAAATCTCTAGTGAGATACCCGGTCGATAAGATTATTTCTAATCTAACTGTAGAAAAGCGTAAAAGCCTAATAGAAAAGATGTAGAATCATGAATCTGGTGAATGAAAAAATACTATTCAATATAAATTTTTTTTCATTAATAATATACTTAAGAATATTAGATAACATGTTTCAAACAATCTATTAATGCATATATCTTTAATTTTCTACATGGAGCAATAAAAAATGAAAAGATCAATGTCATTCTAAGAAAAGAAAAATTATGGAACATGTAAATAATGATGAATTGGTCCTTAGCTCATCTAGAGTGTTGTTGGAGGTTAATGAAATATATACGTACTTTCGACTTACAATATAAAAATCAATGCAATGATTCTTACAAATAAATTATATCTAAATTATAGGAAGCGTTTCCAAAGAAATGGTCATTGAGACATGTCATAATTACAACAACAAAAAAGGATCGTTCAAAAGGTAATATTCCTTATTGTATAAAATGATTTTATATAATTATATGTACATATTACTACAAACCATTAATTTATTAGTATTCATTTTGTGATATTTAGTTTTTATATATCATTATAAAAATAATTTATTACCTTTTCAGGAAGATTATGAAAATCCAAAATGGTCAACGTGTTGATATATGAAACATGCCAGTAGGAATGTCCAAGAAAGTGTATAAGGAAATGGTCAAATAAATTGACATAATTGCATCACAGGAGGAGCCATATTAACAAAAATGTGCGTCAAATGTATGTAATCGTGATTGAATTTGTACATATAAAAAATAGTTTAGCAATAAATAATTTTCAACTATTTTCCAATAGAAATGAAAACAAGATGGAACTTATTCAACATATAAAACAGGACGACAAAGAAGAAAATGGTTGATTTAAAATTTTATGAATAATTATTAATATTTCCTTATAACAACTCAAGGTTTCATTTTTGTATATTTTATTTTTTTTTACAACAACCATCCTTGAATGTCTTGAAATAGGTGCTAACATACCAAAAAGAACCATAAGAAGAATTGATTGACATTAGGTTAAATAATTGTTGTGAGTATATTTTGTAATATAAAAAATTAATTGTGGGATTTGTAAGTGTCTATGTTGTTTTACTTATCTGAGTTTATAATTAATAAAACAAAAAAATCATTTATATTAAATATATGATTTATTATGGGGTATAAGAATTGCAGGAAACAAAGTATGGAATTACGCCAATAGAAGAGTTTTTCAAAGAAGTCATGAGATTCGGTTTTGAAAGAATGTTTATAATTCATAAGTCACTTATTGATATGTGTTGATTCCTCGAAAATCGTTGCAACAAAATTGGGGAAAACCACCCGGTCGAGAACTTAAAAACTGTCCCTTTTCCGTTTGATATAGTTTCTTTGACTTGGGATTATGGGACTTGTTTCCCAATGAAATATAATTGAGTATATGGGTGGCATTTTATAACTATGATTTTATGAATGAGAGTAAACAACAAGCATAAATAGTATATAAACATATATCTATCCCGGGATGAATTATCTTTCTTTTATATATGCGATTTAAAAGATGAACTTAAGTGTATGAATATGAAGATTTACCAGGCACTTATAGAAATTTGAAACAATTTAAGATAATTTATTTGATTAAATAGTTAATAAAATCAAATTTTCAAGCACATATCACATTTAATAATTGTATGTATTTGTTTATGTATTAAAAATGGAAATCTGAACACGTTCATAAGTGAATTAATGTTGGATTGTGTTTAAAAGGATACATATAACAAAAAAATCACAAGGAAATTGAACTATTTATCATATGAAACAAAATATCAACATAAAGATAGAAATACAATATATATCTTAGCTTTGGTCATTTGAAAAATAGTCCTTGGTCCAACCTTTCTATTAAGAGAAACTTTAAGAGTACAAAAGTGCAACTTCTGTAAAGTATTATTTTCAAAATTTCATGACCCTTTCTTCAAAAACATGAAAGGGTCTATATAGTAAAATAAAAAGTATAAAAACAGAAAAGACATAAAGTGCTAAGGAGGTTTAAACAACTCTCCTTAAAATAAGTAAAGAACAAATATAAATAATTGTTTTTAGGATGACTCGCATCATGAGTGTGGTGATTTCCCCGTTGTCATTCATTCCTTGAGCTGAAGGATGTCCATCATAGGTTGAACTTCAGGAGGTTGGCCTGGCCAGATGGCAGGTGTCCTATATAGACCACATATGATAGTGGAAGCATCACGTACGAGGCAGTGTCAATTAGACAATGCATCATTAGCCATTGGCTATGTGGCTTAACTAACTACTTTTAGTATTTGTCCCAATCAAGCTTCTCAAATTTTTTGATGCTTTCTTCCTTCATCTTAGACATTTCCTGCCACTATCTTATAAAATATTTCACAAAAAGTAGAGAACAAGTGGCCATTTATCAATCAGATTGACAGCAATGAGGTTTTGGCTGAATGTTTCAATAATGTTGTTGGCAACATACCTAGCCCTGCAAATTTCCCTTTTTGCCTGATTTAGTTGTATGTCCCAATCAGTGAACACGATTTCATTTTTAGAATATTCAATCCTGGGAATATTTGTCTTTCAGACTTCAGTAGTATCTTGATAGGTGACATATTGGGAGACTTTATCATCAATTTCATCAAACTTGATCCTCTGGTCAGCTACTTGATTCATTACTGAATCACTTTTTTCAAACAGCTCAATTATGCTAGACATATTTTGAAAGAAAACAACTTGTTGTTGAGCCAACAAAGTGTTTGTTGGGAAAAATACTGAGAGGGGGCGGGGGGGTGAATCAATATTTAAAACTCACACAAAATTTTATTTACTTTACTGATTTCTATATGCGACTTTACTTAATCCAACTAGCATATATACACAGCTTTCTTTAAGGAAATGTGTATGCCCAGTAAACTTATTATTGAGATAAATATTCGGTAACTTTACATAGACGAGTGCCTCATTCATTCATCAGACATTTAGTAAGTAGTAAACATGTGTATTAAGTAAATAATAAATCATAACACATAAGCAACACACATGAACACCAAGATTTAAGGTGGAAACCCAATGTGGGATAAAACCATTGTTGTTGTTGTCTTTGTCTTCAATATTTATTATATAGAAAAATGCTCACAATATTGTACTGGTGCAAACTAATACCAGCACACAGGCACCCACCTGCGAAAGGCTGCAACCTTCTCTCTTTCTCCAGTTTCTATTGGAAGGGAGCTCCAATCCCTTGATCTCGCTTACCAGCCACCACTGGAAGGAAGCTTCGACCCCCTGCTCTCATTTACCAACCACTACTAGAAGGGAGATACAACCCCTAATCTGATTACCAGCTCCCACTGGCAGGAAGCTTCGACTTCCTTACTAAAGGCTCCAACCCTCAGCACCACTGCGGACCATGTTTCATAAATTTTCACACTAGATCCACCGGCTTCAATTCAACACAACTTGTAGGCCTATTTTGATTAGATTTTCAGACTAGACCCACTACACTCATTTAATCCCAATACCATACATAAAACTAAAAGATATAATTGTACCAAATCATTTGTTGAATCATCAATCAACAAAATAATCACTGATCTTTAATCACAATCAACTAGAAGCATAATCAATACTCAAACAACCCAAATCTATATGAAGACATCATTGACATATAACAGAAACACAACAAAAATTATCAGACATTTCCTTCAACATTCTCCAGCAAAACCCTGGCTTGCATACCTGCCTTCTAGATAATATAAAAGGAACAAAGAGGAAATTACAAGAGATCTGCTGTAGGTTGTACCTTTTCATTTTTCTAAATAATATAAAAAGAAATATTGTTTCTTCATGGACATAGCCCAAATTGGGTGAACCGTGTATATTTGTGTCGCTCTTGTTTTATGTGTTTCTGTATTTTGTTTCCACAATATTTTGTGTATTTATTGCTTGATATGGATTGGCTCATTATATTTTTTTTCATCCATCTCAATTCATTTCAAAGAAAAAAAAGTGGAGGAATAATCTCATGGGACTGTTTTTATCGATAGGACCCAGTTTGGAAAAACAAGGTTTGAAACCTCCCAGGAGTATTTTCAGGAATCAAATGATGTTTTTTGGGGGTAATACTTTTCCTCTTTAGTGTGGAATCATTTCATGTTTTTCTACACACTGATATATTTCCAACGGCTCAAGAAGCGCACCAATCAGAGTTTGTATGCAAAAGTGATGCAACTTAGAAGTTGACCTTCCTGTTTTCACACTTATAATTTGGGAGCATGCTGTGTCAACCCCAATTATTCATGGAAAATGGGATAGTCACATTCTTTTAATGTAAAATCCTCTAGAATAGTCTATATTGTAAGTATAGTTAAGAGTTGATGTAGTCAAAATTAACCACTACTAGGCTATTGGGTTATGTTATAACCAGGCCACTAGGAGGAAGAGGCATTCCATTCTTTTGAGAGAATTGTGTTCCATAAGTGGCAAAATATAGCTAAGAGGGATATGGGGTAGAGCACATAGGGAGGATTTTGCACTGTATCAGCCATGGGCCACAGGCCTTACCTATTTGTACCTGTAGCCATATTTCCAAACAGAGAAAGAGAGCGAAGCAACCTCACCTTCCGGTTGGGTTTTCTCCCAAAATGGTTTCCCACATATTCTGTGTCTTATGTGTGTGTGAGAGGTTATTTTTATTTATCTAATTTTCTAGATAATTTCCATTCACATGAATGCACTAATTATAGTTAAATTTATAGATCTAGAGGTTTAATATAATTGTAATAGTGTAGAATTTTCATATTTCTAAAATAATATTATCAGATCTATTGTGATGAATTTTCCAGCGGAATATCCATGGAATTTTACAAATCATTTGGTATCATAGTAGGTTTATTTGGTTTTTTTGTCTATATTGTGGGGATCTAGATAGGTGGGGCTAAAAATCGTAAAACCCTAATCATGGCTGAAAAATATATAAACAAAACTCGTGGTCCTATAGAGGTAATGTTTACACAGTTGGAGAAACAAGTTGTAGATGTCAACCACAATTTAAGCCTCCTCATGGCGGCCTTGAATAACAAGCTTGGGATATTTAGAGAAGATGGGGGTTCAAATGCAAGGGACAAAATAGAACAGGGATCAAAATATCAAGGAGAAACAAATAACTAGTTGAATAAAAGACCTGAAAAATATCAACCTTGTTTGGGTGTCATGAACCAATCACAGGCCCTAATTGAAATGGAAGAAAAATTCAATATCAAGTTGTACCACAAAAATATCGACGCTCTAAAGTTGAACCACTAGTTTCAACAACTGGATGTTTATTTTAGTGTCCATCAGATCAAGGAAGGGAAAAATATCTCATTCACATGGCTGAAATTAGAGGGCCATTCCAGTATCATATCATCAAGGATGAACTAGACTTAAGGTGACGTAGAAACTCCCCTAGAGCTTCTAACGAAAAATAGGGGATCGATGGACTGCACAAGGGTTTCAGGGTTATCTACAAGTACTGCGAGCGCCCCTTCAGTAAGAAGATCTCGCGTTTCACCCCATTACCACAGATCTGGTGGACAGATCTAGATACACCAATACACAATGGATGGGATAAGACTCTATTCACAAACCATTTATGTATCCCCCTTCATCTGCAATAGTGGCAGATTATTTTTTCTTTTTATCTAGTTCTTGGAGTTCTTGGTTTGGGTCAGATCTGCACCAGTGAAATCGCAACAATACTCTCCTAGACTCTCCCTTGATAATATCAATAACTCTCTCATCAATCCTCTTGGGTGGATCTCAACATTGGAGGGCTTGCAAATAGGGAGAGCGGATAGAAATTCCAGGAGCGTGCAGCTTGATAAGCGAAAAAAGATTAGGGCCTCTAGGTATTACACTGCAGAGGAAAATAAACTCTCCAGTTATTGGATCTTGGAATCTATGTAAAGAACTTCAACATCCCCGCAAACTCCACCTACAAACCAATGGATCTACAACAAGACGACAGATGGGACATCCTCAGATACAAAACTTGGAGCGTATAATACGAGTAATACAGATCTGGTACCCATAAACTCAGATCCATAGATTAACTCGCAATTCCTTGTGAGATCTTATTCATTTGCATTATCTGCGGACCTGATTTATCATTTCGCCTATTGTTTGGATCTGAGATTAGAACTATCCAAGAGCATGAAATCATGGGATCCATTACTCTTAGATCCACAATGTAACAGGCCAGATCTAGCTCTGACAACCAAAAATCAGAAAATCGCCGCCCCAAGGACATATGGTGATGCACAAGTCTTCTCAAAGAATTCCAATGAAGCAGTGATGCAATAATTTGTTAAAACATTCAGCGGGAATTCTATATGCATTCAGATCTCAGAAGGAATGCTGATACAAACCCTCAAACAAAATATCTAGAAGTGAACCGGTATTCCAGCAGATCTATAAAACTTGATATATATAAGAAAATAGATGCAGGATGACCACACTTTAAAGGATTATAATATATCGCCCAATGCATCCATATACCTTACCTCGAGACTTAATGGAGGAACCTCAAGAACCATATCAAAAGGACGTGCATCTTTCAAAGATGTTGTTAAAGGAAAGGGAATGCCACAAAGTACACCTAAAACCACATCCCCCCTCCATGGGCCATACATCATGGAACTGAAAACCTAGGGCTCGGCTTTAAATATTACAGAGGACGAAGTAAATAGCCTATATGCAGATTTCTACACCAAAGCACTCATATGCAAATTTAATGGATTCTGGCCCAAATCAAAGGCACTTTGTCAATGGATATTCACAAATTGGACTCCTCACTGTGATATCTACTTTTTCTCAAAATGGTTTTTTATTGTTTGATTCGACTCAGATGAAAATAAACAATATGTATTAAATGAAGGGCCCTAGTTCTGGAGAAATTTTGAACTCTTTATGACTCCATGGATCCCTGATTTCGACCCCAACATGATGGTGGTATCCAAAATGTCTGTCTAGATCAGGTTACACAATCTACCCCTCCATCTTTGGCATCCCCAAGTATTAAAAGGAATAGGGAACTCTGTGGGGAAATTTCTCAAGGTTGATGTAGAGCGAACCCACAAAGGCATCTTCACATTCACCAGAATCTGTGTTGAAGTTGATCTCAGTCAAGGATTACCTAACCACATTATACTGAACTACAAAAATCAACAATAGTCACAAATAATCGATTATGAAAACAAGCCATTTCGATGTCGTACATGTCTACAAGTAGGAAATCTTCAAAGCATGTGCCCTCAAGCCAAAAAGAACAACAACAGGAAGAAGAGACACCCTCAAAAGCCCAAAGGTTGGAAATTCCCAGCATCAAAGGATGTCGAAGCAGAAGAAGCAGAAGCATCAGAAAATGAAACAAATGACAATACCAAGCATGACACGATCAACCCACAAATGGACGTGACTGAGCATAACGTTGAGCTAACACCAACTCCTGCAATTACACAAATGCAACAGGAAAAATCCACCCCTGAAAAACTGATAAATGGATCCAAACACTCCCATGTATCAGAAGGATCTGAATCTAACAAAGAACCCCTAGCTAATGTATACGAGAATCAAATTCTTACAGTAACACCCACACCCAACAATGGAGGTTTGCGTAAAGTGGAAAAAAAGAAAGGTAGGAAAGAATAATTTTTTGTTGTATAATGAGTATGTATAAATCCTGCCTTTAAGGATGAGCACAATACTGCATTTTCTATTAGCATCTACAACATGAAATTTTTTTAATCATGAATAAAATTACAATTTTTCCTTGGGAAAAAAAAATCATCTCATCAAGGATGGAAAATCGTTCATCATCAACGCATAAAAGTGCAAGTCAAAAATTTCACTGGTAAGTGCCAACCAAGCCAATAAATTGATCATTTCCCATAAGAAGTATGTGTTATTGTTTTTAAGAGAAAGTTAGTCTATAGAGGAATCAATAAGAGGCAAGGAATCCCTAGAGGGGTGTACTAAGAAAAATAAGAAACAACTGGAGGAGTTGCTACAAGAATATAGGGATGTGTTCCAAGATCCTAAAGGACTACCCCCCTAAGAGGAAATTAGAACATGAGATCCAACTATTTCCAGACTCTCCCTTTCTGAATATTGGGTTGTACAGGAAATTGTTACAAAAGCAAGTCAAGTAAATAAATAGTTGCAACAACTACTGGAATAGGGTTTCATTAGAATGAGTACATCACCATGTGGGTCACCCTTGAATGGACTAACCGATGTACTAACATGCTCATTTATTTATGTTTATTTACTTAAGTGCTTATACAGACTTAAATCAGCATGTCAGTCCATCGGTTAGAGTGCATAAAAACATAAACATAAATAAATGAACTGAACATATTAAGAAGCGCAAAACACATAAGTAAGAGAGAGACAACCAATTGGTAACAGAGTTCACCCCTCCTTCTCTTCCTGGGGCTACATCTCTAGATCTGCTTCAATTGGAATGCAAATCCTCTATATTCATTCGTCAAAGTAAGATTTCTTACATTCATGCTCTATTGTCGAGCATCAGCTAAGCACTATGGCTCTCAATGGCTAAGTATTATCTCCTTTCTTCACCTTTCTCATGGCTTACATAAGGAGTATATATAGCTTTCCCTCACCCACTCTCCAACAAAGAGCAATAATTACAAGGCCCATAATTGTAGGGTCTAACTACAGGGAAGGAAAAACAAAGTTCATAAAAGTAGGACCTCCAACTATTTCAGACTAATAATTGGGAAAAGTCTCAAAACCACCTAAAGACTTTCCAACCATGCCCTTGATTCTCTCAACCTATAATTGAGAAAAATAGGGAATTGGTGTGAGGTGGTTTCTCACATAAAAACCAATTTCCCTAATTACATTAATGAATAATGTGAGACAAATTTCTCCCACAACTATTAATTTACATCAATAATGCATGGGTTTTTAATAAAAATGCAAAATGCATAATTAAATGCATAAGCATAATTTCACCCACTTAAATACTTTTCACCAACTTCAAATCAACATGGTGCAAAGTTCTTTTCATGTGAGAAGGTCCTTTCAGATCAATAATAAAGAAGATGATCAACAACAGGGAGGCTAAAAACTCAATTTTGAACCAAATTTTGAAAAGAATCAGGTGTAGTTTTAAGAGCTTTGAAAGAGTCAACTTCTATCACATTTTAAGAGATCTGAAGGGAGAGTTTGATACCCAAGAAAACATAGCATTCCAGATAGATGAAAGTAGGAGCCTTATCAATGGGATCGAAGGGTTCCAGGACATCCCATAGGTACTATGAAGGGCATAATTGTGATGATGTATTGGATCCTCTCTAATTTCAAGGGAAAAAGCATTAAAAATAGGAATTTAAAGGATTATAGGAATAAAGGAGGCCAACTACTACTCCCTAGCTTATATTATCCTCTCTCTTACTCCCACTTTCCCTCATACCTCTCTACCTCTCCCATTGTTTCCCTCGCCCCTCACTCCCACACCCCCTTCTCGCTCATCCCCTTTGCCCTCAACCCCTTCTCCTCGATTTCCTTATGATTCACCCCGCCCCCCCCTCCTACCCCTCCTCCCCCTCTCTCCCTCACCCCTCACTCCCTCACTCTCTTACTCCATCATCCCTTATTTCCTCACTCCCCTTCTCCCTCACCCCTTCTCCCTGCTTGCCTTCCGCTTCACCCTACCCCACCTCTCCCACTTCTCCCTCTCCCCTTCTACCTGTTTTCCTTCCGCTTCACCCTACCCCACCTCTCCCACTTCTCCCTCTCCCCTTCGCCCTCATGTCATATCGTCTTTTATAGTACTCTCGATGATTTGTGCCTCCAACTAACAGCAGATGGACCAATACTGACACCATGGTAAAATATCTCATGTCATGCGTAACCATTAAATATCTCCAGTACAGGGATGACACGATAATTTAGACATGTGGTTCTTGAATGAGGGGCGATGTGGGATGCCGTAGCTTTTACCTAAGCACTATGGCTTTCCATATTATCCAGTCTTTTCCAAGGATGTATAAGCCCTATGTGTGCAAGCCGAATTTAATTTTGGAGCACAGTAGAAGATCATTCAAGCATGTAGCCATTAATATGTAGCAGCTCGCAGCTGATCTAGGGAAGGTTGCGATCATGGGGATTAGCAGGGCGGTGAGAAGGAATTATTAGCCCGTCAGTAGTCACTAGTGCTATATAAGGAACATCACACACCTCCATAATAGAGGTAAAGAAATGAATCTGCTCTCGAGAGGCTGGCAGGTCAGCTTGGTGAGTTGTATAGGGTGGTGTTGTGAGAATTGGGAAGCTAACATTAGGTGCAGAATTGCTAGCCTTATCATCTCCTAGGCCGATTTTAAACGTAGGGTGATCTTTGACTTTAGGTGTCTTTTTATGTGGTAGGATGAGGATAGCTCAGGGCAGCGAAATTGGGATATAGGAAGTGTTCATAAAATTCAGGTCTTGGTAGATACTCTGGAGTAGTTGGGTGGGGGAGTCACATACTGTGTGAATTCCTGTATGAAGAATCATATAAAAACCAGTTGTTAGCTTGTGTTGAATTATCAAGATTCTGAGTGGTACTCTGAGACGACGGGTTGGGACAAGACTTTTGGAACTTGTTTCTCTGTTAAGACTTCCGAAGTGGTGGTTTTAACAGTCAGTGTTACTAAGGGTCCTAAAATGCATAGGAATACAAGGAAAAGGCAGAGGAAAAAAAAAACTGAGAAAGAAAGAAACACGAAGATGGAGGTGGAAGCCTCAAGAGTAATACGCAAATGCACAAGGAGGGAAATCAAATGTAGCATGCCTCTGATGATTGTTGCCCCGCAAAACTACAATCACTGTGAACACAAGCATCTGGAATTATGGGACTACATGGAGGATTCGAAGAAAAGCCTTCAAATGCAAAAAAAGGAGGACTTGGAACACAGAGAGAAAGAAGTTGAAAATAACAGAAATATTAACCAACTAGAGGACAAAATATATGCTTTGCAGGGCAAAATTGAAGACCTGAAGATTTAGCTGAAAGGGAATCCCACAACCTCGGAAGAGAAGCTGAGCGGCGTCGACCTAAACCAGCCTGCCAATCCTGATGAATAACTGACTTTTGATTTCATTGTGTAAATTCCCATGTATATTTTTTCTCGGCATATACTGAAGGATATACAATATAGCAACAGCAGTATCAAAGCTGAATTTTGTAATTTTGGAAGTCATTTAGGCTAGCCCAACTATGGATGTATCTATTCAGCCCAATTTTGGGAAAACTTGAACATGTAATCTCCTGGTCTTAGTCGTGACTCAGGCGTGGATTTATCTCAAATAAAATTACTCTTTTGTGTCAAAAAAAAAAAACTTTTAAACTATGCCTTAAAATTTTGATAAAACACTTACGAATTGAATTTCAACTTCACCAAATGAAGCTATAATTTATTCGAGTATTATAGGTCTATGGTTTATTAGTGTTAAATATTTTATTTTCATTTTTAATATATCTGATTCATTCATTTTTATTATAAATTTAAATATAAACAAGTGCTACATAGTAGCTAGTCCCTGTCGTTTAGTTTAAATATCGCTAAATTAAAATATATTTTATTGTTAAATATGTTACTTTATTATTAATTTATACAATATACCCTCCCACTCGCCATGAACTCGATATAGACATTCATTAGTTTTATAAAAGTGTAAACTAAAGAGTTGAAATTTTATATTTATCTAAATTTATGATGATTAGATATGATAATATATTTGATCATTTTTAAATGAAAAGTTAACCAAGACAAGAATGTAAGACATATAGGTTATATATTATTAAATTGGTTAACTATTAATTATAAATTTGAAATATAAACTTTTAGGAAATGTTATTATTTATTGGAAATGTGATTATGAAATTGAAAGTATTGAAAATTTAGATGAGTTATCTTGTTTTGGAGTGAGAGATGTAATTAAAACAAATAAAAATAAAAAAATAAGGCATCATTTCTTATTTGAGTGTACAAGATAATCTATTTTTATTTATTTAAAATTAATAAAAAAATATATTTTTATATTAGTATTTTTATTTACACAAAATTATAAATTGATACAAAAGAACAGTAATATATTCTTAATGATAAAAGATGAAATTGTTCACACATTAAATTAATGATGATGTCTTCAATTGATTTTAACATCAATGTCATGTGTTAAGTGTAAAATACACTGGACAAAAAATTAGTTTTAGATTAATTTCTAAAATAATATAATAGAAAATAATGAAATATAAAGCATTGATTTGTTAGCATGTTCATTGCATGACATTGATTTCGTTTTTAATGAAATTATCTGAAAAAGTCATTTAATTCATACATGTGGAGCCCAATTTCCCAAAAGAATCCATACTTGACATAGTCTAAATTTTTAATTGACAAAAATACAACAAACCTAAGTGATTGTTTATCTGAATAAGTGATTGTTTATCTGAATATGATGAGGAAAGAGACAAACTTGCCTATAAAATGATTTTATAAATTACCCTTAATAACAATATTTCTTATCTAAAAACATAAAACTAAACAAATATTAACATCAACACTATAAATATAAATATCTTAAATCAATACAAATGCAATGCATGCTGCTATATGTTATGAAATATTGTAAACCAATAAACTATCAATCTACTTATTCTTATCAATTGTACTTGATTCAGAATGTGAACATGAATAGAGGAATTTAACTCGGCGAGCTTATTAAGCCAAATACTCCCATCTCACTAAGGTGGAGAGAAACTGAAGCCCTTATTTAATATTAAATATAAATTCAAACCACTATGTACATAGACATCGAATTTTTGAAATTTTCAGTGCAATAGGCACATTGTAATGTACATGACCATCATCAATATATCGTAGACAACCATGAATTTCCATGACGTTGAAAATCGTTACGCATCTGGAGTTGCTCGGAAGGTAGAGCTTAGTTTCGTTAACTTGTTTTCCACATAATTTTTTTTTTTGGATATTTGTAAAAATAGGATATATTTAATTAAATCAGAGAAAAACTCAAGATAAAATTAAAGTTGTGGATGACATCAAATGATCTGCAAACACAACCAAAATGCAGATCTCTTTTCACCCCGGAAAAGTCTGTCTAAAAATTTATGATTTGACTTTTGTACCTATGGATTAATAATTGATAAGACCTTTGTACTTTTGGCTCATTAATTTATTCATTGAGCAATAACATGTTGAATATGATGGCCAATCACATTGCAGAAAATTAAATTGAAATATTTTCAAAAATATTAAATTTCAATTTACAAAGTAAAACTATGGAAAATTTACATAATTATTTAGTCAACCCTAAATTAATATAGATTTGACCACAAACTCAATGTAATATCCATGCCGAATTTATCTCGTAAAATTGCAGAACCTCCTGGTCGTAATATTTGATCAACCTTGAGGTTTTCGAGAGAACGTCTGAATATGAATACTAGAGTTTACGTCTGCGCTCCTCCTCCCACTGTCGTCAAACCTATACTCATCCTTGAGGCTCTTGGCGACCAGAGCCTAGGAGTGCCTCCGTCTCAGCAAGAGTCCATCAAATAAAGTAGTGGTGATGGAGATACGGTGGAGAGGATCGAAATCTTTACAGGTTTGCTGACACCCAATATAAGCACAGCATTTTTGGCCACAGACAAGGCAACAAATCCCTCAAAGGGGGAGATGGGCATATACACCTATAGCATAATATGTGATGAAATTGACATTATTAAAGCTCTGCCCTATCAAAGCAATGTCAAAGTTGGTGATTTCCTCTGGACACAGACCTTGGATTATGAGAACACTTCCTTCTCATGTTGTCACTGCCATCAAACATGGCATCTTTAGAAATCGTGTACCACGTTCCTTGACCAAAAGAAAAGAAGAAATCGCAAATAAAACCCTAAAAGCGGGAAACCCTGTGATCCTCCTCCATGGATGACATTGATTTCTTCAGCTCGGATGAGGATGAGATTGAAGCAGATGAGGATGCAGCAAAGGAGGAGAAGGATATGCCCTCGGCAGACCCTGGGGGACCAATGTTTCTTCAAATGCTCAGAAATGAACTCATGAGTCCTCCTCCTCTGACTCAGATAAGGAGACTCCTCCTTTAGCCAACAACAGTGTTCAATTGTTTTTAGCCCACCCGCTCCATGACGGTTGGGTTAAAGTTACAAAAAGAAAGGAAAAAATGTTGTATTGAGGATTCAACCCATTCTGGGTAGATTCTTGTGCCTATCTCTTATAGCTCCCATGTTTCTCTTCATAATCCTCTCTGTTACTCTCATGGTTACTTAACGGGAGTAAGGTTGATAGTTTATAATTTTTGGCATCCCTCTTATCTAGCCTCTCTTGAGTGTAACTCCAACTTGTGCTATATGCTATTTTATTAGAATTAGTCTTATTTACAAAAAAAAAAATAATGTAATATCCATGCCTACTGTAGGGATAATAATATTAATATAATTTAATATAATATAAATTAAAATAATAAATAAAAGTAGTGTATATAAATTTATTCATGTTATAAATTTTTAAACGATGAAAAATTATGTAGATTCACCATCAAAACCCATTTTAAATATTGAATATTATTATTGTTAATTTTTTTTTAAATGATGTTAATTTTATTTTGTTTTAGCTTTAGGTTGGAGATTAGTTTTGTAGAAATTATTAATTTAATATGGAATTTATTTATTTGTCATTTTTACAATACTTAAAGGGTTGAAGATGAAAATCACTTTCTCTTATATTTCCTAGTGCTTAGTCACATCCATTCTCATTTTCAAAACATTTGTCACACTACCTAACTTCTTGACTTGTTAAGTTAACAAAACTATAATGATAGGGGAACACTTCTTTCTCTTCTTTCTGAGCATATAAAATATTAAAGAGTCTCAATTAATCTCTTACTTTCTTAAATTTTGATAGACCACATTAGTATTAGTAAACGTTAATCATCATCGTCACCCTCATCATTAAGATTGAGTTTTTAAATGGTATTTTTTTATTATTTTGTTTTAGTTTTAGGTTGGAGATTAGTTTTGTGAAAATCATTAATTTATTATGGAATTTATTTATATTTATTAAGATTAGGTTTTGAAGTTGTAGCTAAAGGATTTTCACTTTTATGATATTTTATTTTTATTATTTTGGATGGGATGTATAACTATTGTTTTATGAAAATCTAATTTGAATTAATAATAGAAGTTTCTCATCAATATGTCATTAAACTATAATTTAATAAATTTATTTTATTTTAAATATAAACAAAATAATATTGATGATGGTGGTGGTGGTGGTGGTGGTGGTGGTTAAAGTCCACTAAGATCCAATGTGGTCTATCAGACCTTAAGAAAGTAAGATATTAATTGAGGCTCTGTAATGTTTATTTCCATCATCAAAAAGAAAGGAAAGGAACGTTCCTAGATCACTATAGTTTTGTTGACTTAACAAGCCAAGAAGGTTGGTAGTGCAACAAATGTTTTGGAAATGATAATGGATGTGAGTAAAATATCGGGCAATCCAAGAGAAATTTCTTTTCATCTTAAACCCTATTAGTATTGCAAAGGTGAAAAATTCTTTCATCCTGGGGTGTTTGCGATATAGACCAACACCTTGTTTCACTTTGAAGCTCATGAGAATTAGTTATTATCTTTGCAATGTTCATTTTCTTCTTAGCATTGATCAGTAAAAAAAGAAAATTATGGTTAGCAAGAGTGTGTTTGATCACCTCCTTATAATACCTTAGCTTCATTTCCCCCTCTACCTCCTTATCATCCCACAACTTATCCTTAAATTTGGAAGAAATATTATTTTTAATATTATCCTTATTATCTAAGATGATCTCCTCCTTTATCCCCCAATGGTATAGCAAAGACTGGGCATCCTTGTGCCATCCTTGCTTGAGCCGGAGGTGGGCGTTTTGGCTAGAGTTAGAAACAAGTCTGGGAAACCTTTTGGTTTCCATGTTGTAAAGCTTCTTCTTATACATCAAATACTAAAACATATCCATGATTCCAATGAGGGAATGGATAACTTTAGTCAAAAGGATAGGATATGGATTATTTCCTTTAATCTCGAGGTTGTAGTTTATAAATTTCTTTTGGATCAGCTCGATACTCCTCCACAATTCTCTAGAGATATTGCAACCCCACACATTACGGCCATATAAAATGACAAGGGTGAAAAGAGTATAAAAAAGGAACCCTTTTTTACTTCAAACCCAAAGATAAGTCAACTTACAATTGTTTTCAAGCTTATAATAAGCTTTCTATCCTCTCGGATAATCCTTTTCTCAATGTTATAATTCTAGTTGAGTTGATGATGAATGTCAATACCTAAATATTTGTACGAAGAAACCATCTCTAAGTTATTGTCATCATAGATGAAATTATCATGGTTGATTTTTTTGGATTTAATTATCATGAATTTAGTCTTGTTTGTATTAATAGTCATACCCATCTTTAAGTAGTAATCATGGTGGAGTTTAAGTTGCTTGTTGAGATCATCATGTCTTATGGCTAGAAGAACTATATCATTAGCATAAAGGAGAAGAGTAATGACGATACCAGTGAGCTTGGGGCCTTCGCATACTGCGGCTTCCAAACACTCTTTTAGCTTATCAATGTAAATTCCAAAAATGGTAGGGTGTATGGGGCATCCTTGTTTAATGTCGATATTGCATTTAATTTATTTAGACCAACTCTCAGTGGAGTTAAGCTTGGTGAAAACATTCCAATATAGCCAAATCACAACAAATCTCAACTCGAGAGGAACTATTATCTCTTCAAGTCTTTGCCATAGCTTATCCCAAGGAATTGTGTTGAAAGCTTTTCTAAAGTCACCAAAACAACAAAAAGAGAATATTTTTACTATTGTGACATTCCTCGGCAACGACCTTAAGAGTGACAAGATGGTTAATAGTTGAGTGATGTTTCCTAAGGCCAACGTACCCTTTAGCTCTGTTACCATGGATTTCTAGCCACACACTAACCTTTTTTGCCAAAATGAACCCATACAGTTTAGCTAAAATGTGACTAATCATAATGGTCTTATAATTAGAGGGAACATTTGTATCCCCAATTTTAACTATAAACACATCCAAAACTTAAAGAAACCCTGTTTTATTGTGAAATTAAAAAATTTGTGAATATAAAAAATAAGGATAAACCTGCCCATTTTGAAAACATATCATGTTTTTTAAAATATTAATTCTAATAAATCAAATTAAATTAAAAATTGAAATAAGAAATATTGACATTAATGCCTCCAAAAATGTGGATCATTTCTACACTTTATAATTTCATTCGGAAGAGATAATGCTTATGGTTGGTTAACTCTCCATATTATATATATATATATTATTAAATTAATATAATAATAAAAATATTTATAAACAAAAGGATTCGATTTTTAAGAATTTTGTGTTTTTGGTTTTTATTTATATCCATTTACGGTTGGATTAATTTCTCTGGGTATTTTGAAGTCCAAAGCAGGGTCATCTTCGTCCAATATCTATGGATGTTTTGGGCTTTGAAACTTTGACATAAATGAAAATTCAAAAATATCTATTAATATTAAATTTTTTATATCAAATACATTCACAATTTATAGCCACTAAAATCAAAATATTGAATTATTTGGTAATATATTATTTTTGCAATTAATATAAACAAGTTTGCAACATATATAGACACTGAATTATATATATATATATATATATATATATATATAACAACCGAAGTCTGCGACATAAACACCAAAGTCTGCGGAATGAAAACACCTCTGCATTTGTGAAGAGTCTCGCATCCATCTGCAGTATATTGCGACATATAAACACCTATGAGGTGCGGCATATACAAGTTCGTGTTCGTGAAGTCTCTCTATCTTTGTGGTGCGGCATATACAATATGTCTCACATCTATAAACACCTTTGCAGTTGTGAAGTCTCACATATGCGATACGATGTGACATATAAACAGCTCTGTGTTGCGGCATATACAACTTTACAGTCGTGAAGTCTCTATCTATGCAATGCGACATATACAATATATCTCACATGTATAAACACTGATGTGGTTGTGAAGTCTCGCATCTATATAGTTCTTTGCAATGCATACGTTCGCATCTATATACTTCTTTGCAATGCATGTATTCAATGGTTGAAGAGAAATGCACCATCAGAGATAAGATTAAAGAATTAAAAGAAAAACTAAATAATATTATTCAGCCTTAAGGAGTATAGAGAATAAATTTAATATCAATCCTATAAAAGAGGAAATGAACAAACTAACTAAACTAGACCATGAGCACCACAAGAGAGCCCTGGACCTTATAATTGTTGGCATAGAAGATAAAAATTATGACACAATAGAAATATTAAAAGAACAACTAAAACGCGGTCACAAATTCAAACAACTTATCTAACAAAAGCAAAAAAGGTGGGAAACACACTTGAACATAAACAACTGATATGTGTTGAGGTTATTTGTAATGACTATAAATTAGATATACTTAGTAAATATCCAAGCCTAAAAGGATCGGGAATCTTTCCAAATGAAGATCTTATCCTAGAAGATTAAGTTGAACTAAGGAAAGAGGTCCAAAAGGTAGGAAAGAAAGGAAGGGAAATGGGTAGTCATTAGAAAAAGGAAAGTTTTTATTAATGAGAGAGAGTCCAAAATAAAAGTAATAAATAGGAATTAGCAACACTCTATATCCTCTTTTGGAACTTAATGGTTTTCTATGGTGTAAAGGGCCTATGTTAAGTTGGAGCATGATGAATCTAATGCCCCCCACATGAATGGATACATTCTTTTGTTAACTTGGAACTAGAAATCCTCTTGTATAGATTTTGGTGGTATAGCCTGTTATATAAAATATAACATTTCTTCTCACATCCAACTTCATAAGAATGACCCCCTCAACCAGTACGTGTGAATCAAAATTTCTTGTTCTAAGACCAATAGGATTGTTCTCTCAATTTGTTATTTTCCCCTATCAATTCTATATCCTATAAGAAAAACAATCTAGATAATAATTTCCCCTTCAACACCTTAGAACAAGATATTCACAATCTAAGGAGTGAAGGTGATATCATTTTTCTTAGGGACTTTAATGCTAGAACCACTACTAACCAAGCTACTCTCCTAAGCAATAACTACAACCCTATCCCCCTTATGGTTGGATGAGGACTATGACTTAGCTAATATATTTAAAAGAAATTATGAAGACACAGTCGAGAACCTATTTGGTACCAAGCTTATCAAGTTGTGTAGTTCACAAGACCCAATTATTTGTAATGGATTAATAAGTGGCATACCTCTGGCAAGATGGCCTGCATTCATGGGTTGGGAAGAAGTGTTGTGGATTATGCAATATCGAACATCCATGTTATCATTTGTATGTGATGCCAGGATACTGGGTTAAATCAAATCCTAGCATGTAAAAAAACTAATTTTAAAACCACAACATATTCAATTCAAACAATCCATATGAAGAAAAGAGAGCCATACAAATAAAATACTGATATAAAACATAAAAACCCTTTGGAAAAATATTACAATGGGCGGCCTCTTGGCTCTCAGCCCTTCAAGCCATTTCTCTTACTCTCTGTATTCCTCACTTGCTCACTTGCTCACTTGCTTTTTTCACACTCTCACAAGCTACATATTTATACATAAATATGAATTTGTTCCACTCCATAATTTCCTCCACACAAATCTCAACTTAAAATCTAATTTAGATTTATCTTATTTTGGACTCAAATAAGTCCCGTTTATGGAATTCCTCATCCCTAGATTATTTACCTAATTCAACTCCACTCATATCCTTAATTATTTAAGGAATATTTACAATAATCCTCCCATTTATATTTTCTCTCCTAATTTATTAAAAATGAGCAAATTAATTAATGAAATAATTAAAAATCATCACCCCCCTAATTACATAATTGAATAATGAAAATTTAGCTTTGATGCTCTTACATCAAACTCCCCATGTAGAGAAGTTTCCATAGACTCCTATCTATGAGGTCTGTCGCTTTTCTGTAACAATGCGATAGCCACAAGTCCTAATGACTTGCTCCCTCCAGGATTCCAAACTCTATTCTGCCATTGGTCCTTCAAAGTATCAACTTGATTTGGTAACTCATCACTCACTCTGTCAATCAGATTCCATCGGCTACTCCAACACTTTCTTTCGCCAATTCCTTGGAGTAATTCCTCTTTGTCGAAATCTTTCGTCTCCAACTGAGCTGAACACTCAACTTTTTGCAATGAAAAATAATCAAGAACTCCTTCTTGATTACAACTATAGTCATTGATTTCTTTTATAGAAACAACTTTCTTGTTCATTGTTGTACCTGCATTCACCAACAAACTGTTAGTTTCAAAAAAATAAGACATTTTAGTCTCTTTTGATGCTTTAAGCACCAATATTCCATCACCAACTTTCTGGATTTCGGTAGATCCTGTTTTACTGCTGGCTGCTTTCATATTCATCCTGCTGATTCAATATTTCTGTCTCCTCCATGTCTCTACAAACATAATTTTCTTGTTCTTTCTGATCTTCCATCTCAATTCCAAATAACTTCTGCTCAATTTCTCTGATTTCGACATCTGTCTCCTCTATGTCTCTACAAACATAATTTTCTTGTTCTTTCTGATCTTCCATCTCAATTCCAAATAACTTCTACTCAATTTCTCTGATTTCGACATCATATTTGTTTAATGTAGTTTTCTATACCTACAGCTACATCATTATTTGAAAAATTATAACATTCATTCAACTCTATAAATGTTAAAAACATTCCATCTCCATCATGTATAGTACCTGCAATTCCTTCCGAATCAGGTTCTGCAAGCTTTACTTCTCCATCAAGTTCCTTAAGCCATCGTTCCAAGAACTCGATTTCCATATGAAATCTTTTCAGCACTTCATCACAACTTTCCTTCCCAAATTCATTCTTCTTCTGGCAATTTCCCTGAGTTTTCCTGGTTTCAACATCATTACATTGTAAACTTATGTCAGCAAATTCACTAAACAAATACATTTGTTTACCTCCTTGGAATATCTCTTCGACATTTCCATTATGCTTCTACTCCATAACAGCTTCAACTTGTTGTCTTACCCCAAACAAGAATTCATTTATGATTTTTTCCTGTTGTAACAAATTAGTACCTTCCTCCTCTGAAAGGCATTCTCCATCAGACTCCACCTCAAGAGTTTCATTCTCCTCTGTGACAGTTTCACCAGACTATTCACCATCTTTCGCACATACTGCAAACAAACATAAACTGTGAGATTCAAAAATGCAAGGCTTCATAGCCTCATCTGCTTCTCTTGCCAATACATCTTCAGACTCTTCTGAACTATCCCAATAGTTCATGAGATCTTCCTCATTGATCTCTTCACCCAGAATTTCACCCTGTTCCGGGTCACAAATGGAAACGTTCATTTTTAACTCAGCCTCTCTGAGTTCTTCACACCTCAACATCTGCTCAAGCTTCCTCAACTCTTCTGCCAACTGTATGTTTACCTGCTTTTCCCTCTTTGCGTGTAGTCTCTGCCACTTTACCTTCTTTCTCTTGGTCCAACCATGTGTCTGGTCTTTCACATTTTTCTACAACAATTCCATTAATAATTCAAGGTGAAATGTTATCTTAGCCTTCTCCTACTCATAATCTTCATCCATGAACTTCTCACATATGCCACTTACCTTGGCATTTTCCTTCTTCCTTCTTTGGTTGAGGTCTTCCTTAGAACGTCTAAAATGACTATCAACAGTAATCTTCTCCTCCTTTGTGAACTTCATCTGTTCATGTGTGGATTTCATTCAATCCTCCTTTCAGCAATACTTCACACTTTCCATTCATCAAAAATGAAAATTCTCCTCCCGTGCTTGGCTTCTCTTGGTTCTCTGTCTTGGAACCAATCTCTGGAAACTCCCTTGCTTCTCTCTGCTGCAAAATAATAACTGCAGTAATTCATGGGTTACAATGATCAACTCTTTCTGTGTCGGCTCTGCCGATCATGCACCCCATTACATTCAAACTTTTGACTTTAGCTTACGACTCTCTGACTTCAGACTTACACCACTTCTTCATCTTGGATGCGAAAATACTCAATCTTAACTCAGACTATCCAAACTTTCATTTAACTCTAACCTCTGTTTTGACTTAAAGGCTTGACCCAATAATTATGATAGTGGATATTTTGACTTAATTCAAGATATTCAATTCTCCAACGAACATACACCCCTATTATATATATATTTTTTTTTAGGATGTAACATCTTATACTTCATTCTTATGAAAAATCATCAGTTTCCCATTATCATTTCACATGATACTGAAATCTTTAGTCGAAATGAAACCAATGATTTCTAAGATTTATTTTATGGTGAAAATAAATAAACCATCCAATTTTCAACATTCAAAATATCTTCTCAAAATGATATATCATACCTTATCCTTCCATTAAGGTTATTAACAAACCTTTTTCTTCACAAACTCAATTCTCTAGATTCCACTCTTATGTGTCGTCTTTGTCACTGTAAATACTCGCATGCCCTTCACACCATAAGCTTGTCATCTTAATGCAAAAATTTTTCCTACACTTTTATGCACCATACAACATCAATTCACACTGCTTCAGGATACAGATATTCTGACAAAGGCTCTCACCAGGAGAAAATTCGAATACCATAAAGGCAGGATCGGGGTGAAGGACAATCCCTATCTTGTTGAGAGGGAGTGATGAGATTCAACAAGATTATGAGCTTACTGAAAAGAGTCGCCTTCACCAAGTGGGCCTGCAATCTATTTTTAGGTGCAAGTCTATTTTTAGACTATGTCTATTTTTAGACTATGTCTATTTTTAGACATGGTGATTAGAGTGAGTTAAATTGAGTTAGACTCAGTTGAGCTAGTTGTATCTAGTTTAACTGAATGATACATTAGTGAGAGTGGAGTGAATTAATTAGTTAATTAATTCCCAAATTATAACTCATTAATCAACTGAACAATACAGCAGTTAACTACAGTGCATGGCAGTTCCAGTGGAGACCCAATGGAGAGATAAGTGAAAGGGCAAGATGGACTATTTGTTGTGACTATAGTGATGCATTGATTGCACCACACACACATTGGAGTTTCCAATGAGGATTGCGCAGTCAAGGAAAGAGTAATTCAAATTCATTCAGAGCTATTCTTCAGCAGGGATTGCGCAGTGGAGGCATGCTAGCGGGAGGGTAGAAATCGGTGCATGGATTTGCAGATTTCTTCTATGTTAGTGTGTGACAATTGATTGTACTGAGAGCTTGATGTACTAAGCTTTGTATGAGATTGTTACATGATCTCCATGATACATAATATATGATATTTGGGGTTTTCAGCTTCATGCTTTCCCGTTAAAAAACTGTGTTATGTGTGATTGTTTTTATTTATGCTTCACATGTGTTTGCAATTAATTTTCCACAAAAGATTAACAGTGGAATGATTCTGTATTTTGCAAGAACTTAAATATTGTGAGATCAGGGGAAACTGGATGTATGAATTATTAGTGTATATAATTTCTACATGGTATCAGAGGAGTGTTAATTCTTGGAGATTGCAATTGTGAAGAATTGTTGAGTTTGTGCTGGTGGACAATTCGAATTTGCTACAGAAAATTCTTAGTGTAGAAGTTGAGTATACATTGAAATCTCTTTCAATGGGTTGCGATTGGAGTATGCCCTTGATGGGAGCTCTAATTACATAGCCTGGAAGGATAGGATGGAGGTGGTGCTTGAGGATAATGCACTGAAGGATTTCGTCGATAGTGTTGTTCCTAAGCCGGGATCTAGCGATGCTGCATTACTTGATGCATGGAAAAATAAGATAGCAAAGACAAGAAGAATTCTGTTGGAAGGTGTGAAGGACCATATTGTGTCCAGCCTTCACGAGAAAGCCACTCCATTATTAATTTGGAAGGCTTTGACAGATTTGTTCCAAATCAGCAGTGACCAGAGGAAGTTGGCATTGAAAGACAAGATCAAAAAAATAAAAATGGAGAAGGGCGATAGTATTCCAAAATATCTCACGAAGTTTGTCCACTGTAGGGATGAACTAGGAAGTGTGGGGATTACTGTTGATGATGAAGACTTGGTGAGCTTGGCTCTCCTTGGGCTTCCAAAGAGTTGGCATAGCTACGAAGACTCTGTCAATGGAAGGGAGAAACTACCGGGATGGGAACGACTTTGGTCAAATCCTGTGCAGGAGGAGATAAGGAGGGGTACCAGGGATGGCTCTTCATAGAAGAATGAAGATGAAGAGAATTTTTCTTTGGCTACCAAATCAAGGAAAGAGAAGGGGAAGAAATTTCCTTCAAAATCCGAAGCTAAAGGCAAGAAGCAAGATTTTTCCAAGGTGAAGTGTTTTCACTGTCACGAACATGGGCATTTTGCCACTAACTGCCCACAAAAGAAAAAGAACAAGAAGGTTGTTGGAACTGCAGCTGGAGAGGCCTTAGCCTCACAATTTGAACTTGATTTCTCTTTGATCACATGCCTAGTTTCAAGCTATATGCGATCAATGTGGTATATTGATAGTGGTGCATCTTTCCATATGATGGGAGATAAGGAGTTGTTTAGTGACTTGGAGGAGAAGGACCTCCAGATGCATATAGAGATGGGCGACGATGGCCGATACAGTGCGACCAGAATTGGGACTATTACCTTTGAGAGGGAGTCCAGTAATCCATTCTTGTTGAATGATGTTATTCATGTTCCAGGTCTGAAGAAGAACTTGGTCTCGGTCACAATGTTGGAAGACAAAGGTTATGATGTTGTTTTCAGTGAGGGAAAGACCTTCCTTTGACATAAAACAATGGGTCAAACCAAGAAGACAGGGATTCGAGTTAAGAATCTCTACAAGCTGGAAGTAGATGGCTGCGCTGCAATGGTTGGAAAAGCAGAATAAGTGGTGAGCCAGAATGAGGGCGAATTATGGCACAAGATATTGGGCCATCTTCACCATTGCGCTTTGAAGATTTTACAACAAATTTCTATTGGACTTCCCAAGGGTACTCTTGCGCAGTCAGATCAGTGCAAGGAATGTACTATGGGTAAGTTTTTGAAGACCACCTTTCATGAGAAGGAGAACCATGCTTCGGTGATCCTAGAGAGAATTCGCACAGGCGTGTGTGGACCTTTCTTGGTTGCTTCAACAGAAAAACATGGGTATTATGTTATATTTGTTGATGACTATTCTTGTAGATGTTGGATCTTCTTCATGCAGAAGAAGAGTGAAATGTTCTCAAAGTTCTGTGAGTTCAAAGCATTGGTGGAGAAGGAGTCAGGGAAGCAAGTGAAAGCTCTATGGAGCGATAATGGTGGTGAATACATCTTAGGTGAATTCAAAGACTTCTGTAGCAATGAAGGAATTCGAAGAGAACTCATAGCGCCTCATAACCCACAATAGAATGGAGTCACTGAGAGGAAGAACAGAACAATCGTCGGTGCTGCACGAGTGACGCTGCATGACCAGGGCCTACAGATGCATTTGTGGGCAGAAGCATGCAACACTGCGGTTTATGTGCAAAACTGTTGTCCTCATAGATTACTTGGCATGAGTCACCTGAAGAAGCTTTTACTGGTAAGAAGATTGATATTTCTCATTTGAAGATTTTTGGCTCATCTGTTTACATTCATGTGACAAAGGACACCAGGAAGAAGCTAGAGCTGACTGCAGAAGTTGGGATATTTTTGGGGTACACAGAAACACCCCATAATTATCGTGTGTATTTTCCAGATAGTCGGATGACTGTGGTGCGACGGGATATAAAATTCAATGAGGTGAAAGCCGTGAAGTTGTTGCTTGAGAGGGAGCTACACTTGCATGTAGAGGAGGAACTTCTTGTTCCCAAAGATGAGCCTCTAGATGTGGATCAGCCACAGGAGGAGATTCATGGAGTGGAGGAGTCCACTCATGTAGAACCAAACATCATACAAGGCAGAAAGCGTACCACAGAAGCTGAGAGACTAAAGCTTGATGCGACACAGAATGTAGGAATCCCTACATCACAGTGCAGACAAAGACATACACCTGACCGATTTACTAGATACATGGCTCTGATGAGCAAGTGTATCGTGGCAGAGCCATCTTCTTTTGAAGAAGCAGTGCAGGAGCACACATGGGTTGATCAGGTGATCATGTCCTAATTGGAAAAATGCTCAGAAATTTATCTGCTTATAATTGGTTCAAAATAGAATGACAGGAAATATCTCATCAAAACGATCCTGTAGCTGTGAACGGCACTCAAATCCAATGCTATATGAGGAAGATATTCAAGTTTGAAGTTTCTCAATTTCAGGCAAAAAACCCAATTTGACTCAGTTTGACTTTGGATAAAAATATTAAAAAAAGAATATTCCACGAAATATTCAAGGAATATTCTATAGAATATTCCACAAAATATTCGATGGAATATTCTGTGAGGGGTTAATCATAGGGCGCCACGTGGCCCAAGAACTTCAAACGAATTGCATTGTAAAAAAATTTGGTAACCACCGGAATCGAACCCACGACTTGTGGTTCAACAGTGCCACGTCTTACCATCTCACCACTCCGTTAGTTCTTAACATTGAATGGAGTTAACACATATTTGAAGTTTGCAAAGGTTTGGGGTGGGGCCGGAAGGAGGCCAGCCCCCCCATCCAACATGACCTGCAACTAGAACCGTAGCCTAAACCTTAATACCTGGTGGGATTCGAGTAGCTAACCGTTAAATTTTATTCCATGCGGTGTTCACATGACCTGCGGTAACCGGTGCAGGGAAGATGAATGTAATGGTTTGAAAACCGTTAAGTCTGACCTTACGTCTGACAATTTATGCCGACGATGCGGTCACATGACCCTGTCAACACTTAATGCTTACCTGACCACACGGTCTAGAAGGCGTAGGTTATGGCAGAGTCCACCCAAATTGGCGCCACTCCCTAATTAGTGGAGTTAACTGGTAGTTCCACCAAATTTGGTGGAGCTTTTCAAGGGCAAACTGGGCAAAACTTCTGTTGGACATAACTTTTGCCAAGAGAGTCCTTTTGGAGCGATTTTTTTTTTTATTTTGGGTAATTTGAGCATTCTAGAGCCAATGGTGTAGGTTTCAGAGGCAACATAGATCATCTTCAGATACGTTTTCAGTGGAGAATATTGGAGAGCCATTAGGGCCTAGGGAGTGTTGGAGCTGTATTGGGTTGTGCTTAACCTTTGGAGGTGAAAACAAAGTCTATCTTTACTAATTTGTGTGCTTTGAACTCATTTTCATAACGTTTTTTTCCTGTTTAGTCTTTCTGATCACTGTATTAACAAATTTGAGCATAATAAGAGCAAGGACATGCCCATTTGGGGGCCTTGGACCCAACAGATGTAGCCCAGGAGGGATGAACTGCCTTATCATATGATGTGTTATATTCTGTGATTTATTTTCTGTGTTTTATCAGAGTTAAGGATGTTAAACAGTAAAATGAAATAAGCTTCCTATACACAAAAGACTCATAAATTCACCAAAAACATTTTGTTCCAATTGCAAAACACATTAAACAGTTTGCACACATAATATTATAGATAATGGATACCTTGCACCAGCAAACAAGTAGTTTCATTTTCATATCATTAGTGATTACTTCTATTATTTCTTTAGGCAAAGTATGTAAAGGGCCAGCAAGCTTCGAGATCTCATCCTTTCTTTAAAGGTGACATATCATGTAAATTCCCCTACAGTCCATCTCTGTATTAGAAATAAGAAGTTCTCACATTTCAATTCATGGGTAGATGCCATGGTGGAGAAGTATGACTCCATTGTTAGAAACAGTGTTTGGGAGATTGTTCCAAGGCTGGTGGGAAAATCAGTTTTAGGATCAAGATGGATTTGCAAGGTAAAGCAAGCTACTGATGGGAGCGTCGAGAAGTATAAGGCAAGATTTTTTGCCAGGGGCTTCTCACAAATCAAGGGGATTGATTATGAAGAAACCTTTTCACCTGTCGCATGGTATTCTTCCATAAGGACCATCCTTTCTCTCTCAGCACAGATGGGTTGGCACATTCATCAGATGGATGTGAAGACTGTGTTCCTTAATGGGATCATTGAGGAAGAGGTGTACATTGAGCAGCTTGAAGGATTTGAGATCTTCAGCAGGGATTTGCATGTGTGCAGGCTCAAAAGAGCGTTATATGGGCTGAAGCAAGCACCGTGTGCTTGGTACACACGGATCGACATCTATTTCACTGGACTTGGCTTCACCAAGAGTGAGGCGGATGCAAACCTATACCAAATTGTGGTGGAGGGTAAGATTTTAATCATTGTTCTTTATGTTGATGATTTTAATACTAATGGATGATGAGCAGTTGATACACTCATGCAAGGTAGATCTTGCAAAGGATTTTGAGATGAAGGATTTGGGCCTCCTTCATTATTTCCTTGGATTGGAAATATGGCAGCAGGAAGGTGAACTGTTTGTGTCTCAAGGCAAGTATGCCCGGGAGATACTAGAGAAGTTTCACAAGCAAGGCTGCAAGCCTATCAACACTCCTCTTCCAAGAAATTGGAGGAAAGAGGATGTTGCATCGGCAGAGGTAGTGGATGCCACTCTTTATCGACAATTGTTGGGTTCGCTCATGTATTTAGTTAATACAAGACCGGACATATGTTATGCGGTGAACCAGCTTTCACAAGCGATGGTTAAGCCTACCAAGCTCTTTTGGAAGGCAAGAAAGCATGTCCTGAGGTATCTCAGAGGCACATCTGAGTATGGTTTATGGTACAGACAGATGGATGAGGTGAAGTTGCATGGCTTCATGGATGTAGATTGGGCAGGCAGCCCAACAAACAAAAAGAGCACATTAGGAGAGATTTTCAGTATCGGATCTACGGTTTTTTCTTGGTATAGCAGGAAACAAATATCTGTGGCACTCAATTCAGCGGAAGCAGAATACATGGCAACAAGTCAAGCTGCATGTGAGGCTATTTGGATGAGGAAGATCTTGGTTGGTTTGTTCGGTTCACATTTAGATCCTACAGTGATACATTGTGATAATCAGAGCTGCATTAAGCTCTCGATTAATCCCGTGTTTCATGATAGATCTAAACATATTGATATCTGATATCATCATATCAGAGATTGTGTGCAGCGGAATATCATGTTGCTTCAGTACATTCCTACGGAAGATCAGAATGCAGATATTCTGATGAAGGCTCTCACCAGAAGAAAATTCGAATACCATAGAGGCAAGATAAAGGTGAAGGATAATCCCTATCTTGTTGAGAGGGAGTGTTGAGATTCAACAAGATGGTGAGCTTAGTGAAAAGAGTCGCCTTCACTAAGTGGGCCCACAGGCTATTTTTAGGTGCAAGTCTATTTTTAGTCTATGTCTATTTTTAGACTATGTTTATTTTCAGACATGGTGATCATATTTCAGAAGTTGCAGGATTCTATTTGTGGATGGTTGTTCAAGTTGGAAAAATAGATGAAATTCTATTTTTAGAATATTGGGCGAAGTCTATTTATAGATCGTCGATCTAAAAATAGAAGTGTCGATTATTATTAACTCTTAATAATAATCCGACAATAAACAACAACTTATTCTCTTGGAGCACTTAATTTCAGTGCACAGATTTGGAAAATCAGTGGGCTGAAGGAATTACGCAATTCCTAGGGTTTATTGGTGGTTCATGCATGGAGGACTCAGTTAGAACTAAAGTGGCAAAGTTATGACATAGTTGGAAGAGTAGTTCATGGAGTTGTTATTCAGTTTAACTCAGTTAATGGAGTTAAACTCAGTTGAGCTAGTTGTATCTAGTCTAACTGAATGATACACTAGTGAGAGTGGAGTGAATTAATTCGTTAATTAATTCACAAATAATAACTCATTAATCAACTGAACAAATACAACAGTTAACTACAGTGCATGCTAGTTCCAGTGGAGACCCAGTGGAGAGATAGGTGAAAGGGTAAGATGGACTATCTGTTGTGAATATAGTGATGCATTGATTGCACCACACACACATTGGAGTTTCCAATGGGGTTTGCACACTCAAAGCAAGGAAAATTTGAATTCATTTAGAGTCATTCTTCGGATCGTGTAGTGGAGCGGGCGCGGGGAGGGCGAGGTAGTGCATGGATTTGCGATTTCTTCTATGTTAGTGTGTGACGATTGAGCGTTTGTATTGAGAGCTTCATGTACTAAAGTTTGTATGAGATTGTTACATGATCTCCATGATACATAATATATGATACTTGGGGTCTTGACTTCGAGCTTTCCCATTAAACAATGTGTTATGTGCGATTGTTTTTATTTATGCTTCACATGTGTTTGCAATTAATTTTCCGCAAAAGATTAACAGTGGAATGATTCTATATTTTGCAAGAAGTTAAATATTGTGAGATCAGGGGAATCTGGATGTATGCATGCTTAGTGTATATAATTTCTACAAGAATATCGAGTTGATCCAAAATCAATGTATAACCTACAACCTCATGATTAAAGGTAATACTCCTTATCTTATACTTTTTTCTGAAGCTATTATTTCCCCATTGAAAGCATGGTTATGTTCTATTATCTAATGTATAAGAAAGAGCTTTACAACATGGAAACCAAAACCCTGAAATTTCTTCTAACTCTAGCAAAAACCCTCACCTATGACTCAAGCATAATTGGCAAAAGGACTCCTAATCTTGGCTTGACTATTGAGGGTTAAAGGAGGAGATCCTTTTGGAGAATACAGATAATATTAAAAATACTATTACTTCCAAATTTAAGGCTAAACTATGGGATGATAAGGAGCTGGAGGGGAAAAGGAAGCTAAGGTATTATAAGAAGGTGATCAACCCCACTCTTGCTAACCAGAATTATCTTTGTCTTGATCAGTTTAAAGAAGAAAATGAAAATTGAAAAGATAAGGGCTAACTCCCATGAGCTTCATAGTGAAATCGAGCATTGGTATATCCCCAAAACATCTATCAATTATGTGATACTAAGAGGGTTGAAGATGAAAATCACTTTTTCTTGGATTGTCCATTTCTTACTCAAATCCTTACTCACACCCGTTCTCATTTCCATAACATCTTCCACTCTGCCAACCTTCTTGACTTGTTTAGTTAGTGAAATTATAGTGATCTAGGAATGCTTCTTTCCCTCTTCCTCCATCATAGAGATAAAATATTAAAAAATATGAATTTATATCTTTCTCTCTTCAGGTTCGATATACCTCATTAGTCTCAATAGACATTAATCTTCAGCATCATTATTGAAATTAGTGCAATGTATTATTGTTATAATTTAATATGAAAAATGATTTTTTTATAAATTTGGATTGTATATTAATTCACATGAATAAAATATTCATAAATAAATTATTATAAAGTCTTAGATCTAATATTATAAAGTAAATAAATATTTAAAGTTAAATTTAATCTATTTATGAATAAATAACTATAATTTTTTATTTGTGGCCACCCTCACTGATTCGAAACTCCGTGAGCAAAAATCTAGTCATGTTAAGGGTTGATGTGGCCCAAATACAATCATTAGATGATGTTTAAACCTTAAATAACTTTAGGTCGCAATTTTTCACCATATTCAAAAAACCATGTTAATATAAAACCATGCTCAATTTTTAAAAATTGAAACGTGCATTACCCCCATTTTGTGATGTAATTTAAAAATTCTAAACATGCATTCCCCACATTGTGTATATTATTGTAAATCTTTTAAAATTTTGAAACAACTTTTGCTTTGGCGTAGATCAATAAAATTAAATGATGGTAAATGTTTTCAACCTTGAAATATAGCTCAATATTTATAATATTTACATGATTTTCATTTTCACCATTTTCCTTTTTATATCTCTAAAATTTATTTCTAAATGCTAAATAATTTTAATTATAAATTTTTCAATTATACTTATTATTTTTAAAATTTTATTCTTAAATATTATATTTATTAATTAATATTTAATATTATTTTCACTTTATTTCATATATATTTAATATTTATGTATTTTAATTATAATTTTTTCAATTATACTTGTTATTTTCAAAATTTTATTCTTAAATATTATATTTATTAATTAATATTTAATATTATTTTCACTTTATTCAAAATATATTTAATATTTATTTAACTTATTATTACTTATAAAATACATATTATATTGTTACTAAAACAAAATATCCACAGTCAATCTTTGGCATCATTGCTCTTGCATTCTCTAGGCTACAACTTGAGAGGCATCATTCCATAAAGTCAGTTGGTACAGCTTTAACAGATAAACAAGTCAACTAATATGACACGCGTGTATCCAAAAGCACAAGATTCTCACGGCATGCATTGTTAAGAAATCGTTAAAATTAAGTTTGGAGTTTCGGTCCTCGTGGGCGTGGAATTTGGTTCCATAATTAAAACAAACTGGTCAAATATCAATCCTATTCTCTGGTTATATTTCAATTTTTGTTGTTTTTTTAATAAGTTATAAATTATATTTTTAAATTATTTTTAAATTAATAATTTAAGACATATTTATGAAGTTTATTAAAGTTTTGGCAAAATTAAATATTAAATTAAATATTTTGAAATTTAAATAATAATAAAAAATAAAATTTAATATTTTGAAATTTAAATAATAATAAAGTAATTAACTTTATAGTATTATAATTAGTATTTGAAAAAAAAAAATATTATACACCACTAAGTGTTATTATGGTACACATATCAATGTCACTTTTTAAGAATTAAATTTCAATCAAATCTCATGAGTTGTGAATATTTGATTTAATATGTTATCATTAAAATATTTGATAATTAAAATGTGACTAGCATCTTTTATTGATTTGACATAGTATCATTAAACTATTTTATAGTTAAAATAAATTAGTGTTTTTGGTTGTCAAGTGCACTTTTTACAAGTCAATCTGAAAGATATGTGTAACTCTTATGTTCATATAAAGTTTATAATAGAAGAATATTTCAATATTTATTAAAAGTAATTTATATTAATATCTATTTTAAATAAAATATTCTAAAATCAATTTTATCTAAATAATATAAAGAAAATAATTGAAAACAACTCTTTTTTATTTAAAATTGTTTTTATGTCTTAATACTATGCAGATATATCATTTTTCATTAAAAATGGCAACAAGAAGAGACTTCTAATTTAATTTTCTCTTAATTAAATTAGAAGGAAATTGTAATTCCACATCGAGTTGACTAAGTCACAAAGACTTGGTTAGGTGAGTCAATTCAAGTCGAGGGTCAAACTAGACCCATGTAGAGTGTTCCCTATGTTTAAGGGGGGCTAATTATAGTTTAATTTGACCTGTAATTAATTAACTTGAGTTAAAATGAGTTAACTAGTTATAACTAATGGAGAAACTAGTGGGAGGTCAAGTGAATTAAATTAGATTTGATTCACATGCAGTGATCAATCTGATAAATAATAATTCACTCAAAATAACTCACGCATGCCAGTTCTGAGGAAGACCCGATTGAGATTAGAGTTAAACGGAAGTGTACTATTAGTTGTATAATCATCCAATTGTACAAAGGGTGCATGGAGTCAGAGGAAGAGCCTTGATGTATAGTGCAACCATTATTGGGGAATCTCTTTGTTAATAGGGGCCTAATTACCCAAGAAATTGCACAAGGAAATAGGGAATCCTAAGGCCAAGAAATTGGTTAAGTATTAAACCAAGCTTGCCTAAGAATCAATGAGATAGATAGAGATATTGCAGAGAACTCTCAAGCCTAAAAGAAGCATTGTATTGTTCTCGTATTCTTTGGCTTATGAAATTTGTAGAGTAGATTCAAGTATTTTATTTCAGCATATTACAAATATCAATTTGAATCTACATGTATTTTTTGCGTGGTATCAGAGCGGGAATCGCGATAGAAGAGAAGAATACGAGTTTGTTTTGAGCTGCTAAATCAAATTTGCAGATCTACACTTCAAGACCAGCATCAAGTTCAGCATGTATTTCTATGGATTAGGACTCGAATATGCCCTTAAGAGTAGTTCGAATGACATAGCTTGGAAGGATAAGATGGAAGCATTGTTTGAAGACAACAGGATGAAGGAGTTCATAGACAGTGATATTCTCAGACCCGCAACAACATATGCTCAAAATCTGGATGCATGGAAGAAGAACGTAGCAAAGGCAAGAATTATTATATTAGAAGGGGTTCGAGATCATATTGTCTCGAATCTCCATGGAAATGAAACTCCATATGCTATGTGGAAGGCCTTAACATATTTGTTTCAGAATAATAGAGAACACATGAAGCTAGCACTGAAGGACAAGTTCATAAAAATCAAGATGGAGAAGGGCGACACAATACCAAAATACTTGACCAAGTTCACTCAGCGTCGGGATGAGATTGGAAGTGTTGGTGTTACAGTTTTCGAGGATGATCTGGTGAGCCTAGTACTTCTAGGCCTTCCTAAGAGCTTTCACAGCTACCAGAATTCAGTGAATGGGAGGGAGAAGCTCCTAGAGTGGGAACGATCGTGGTCTGACTTGGTACAAGAAGAGAATCGACAGAAAACCAGAGATGGATCCTCATCAAAAAATGATGATGAGGAGAGTTGTTCCTTGGCTAGAAAGGAAAAGAAAGGGAAAGGGAAGACATCCAATTCCAAATCAGATTCTGGTTAGGTAGGCAAGAAGGACTTTTCAAAGATTAAATGTTTTCACTTTCATGAGATGGGACATTTTAACCACAAAGTCTCTGCACAAGAAGGATAGAAAGAAGCCCTAAGGAGGAGTGACAAGTGAAGCTCTTGCTTCATATTTCAAGTTGGATTTCACTCTCATCACATGCATGGTGTCATCGGTGATGAGTTCTGTGTGATACCTCGATAGTGGAGATTCATTCCCTATGACCAACAACAAAGAATTATTTACCAACTTGGAGGAGAATGATCTGCAGATGCACATCGAGATGGGAGATGACAGGAGGTATAGTGCAACTGGCATAGGTATTGTTAACTTTCAAAGGGAGTCTGGTACTCCTCTCACATTAAAATTTGGCATGTATGTTCCTGGTTTAAATAAGAATTGAGTTTCAGTTGTTAGAATATCGTGGCTATGATGTGATATTTAGGAAAGGAAAGGTGTTCCTTCATCACAAAGCCATGGGATAGGTGAAGAAGATTGGGGTTTGGGTAAAGAACCTCTACAAATTGGATGTAGAAGATTGGCTTTCCTTGAGCACTAAAGAAGAGAAGGTATAGAATTGAGACATTGGTGAGTTATGGCAAAGATGATTGGGCCATTTACACTATGACACTTTGAAGATCATGCAACAAATTTCTACAGGACTTCCCAATGGTGCACTTGAGTAGCGAGATACATGCAAAAGGTGTAGAATGGGTAAGTACACCAAAGTCACCTGTCATGATAATGATAATCAAGTGATAAAAATCCATGAAAGAGTTCACTCAGATGTGTGTGGATCGTTCTCAACAAACTCCACAACAAAACATAGTTATTATGTTATTTTTGTAGATAATGTTTCATGCAAGTGTTGGATATACTTCATGCAGAAGAAATATTAGACGTCCTCAAAATTTTGGGAGTTCAAAGCACTTGTTGAGAAAGATACATGGAAGAAAGTAAAGGCTCTAAGGAGCGATAACAGTGGATAATATGTGTCGAATGAATTCAATAAATTTTGTGCTTCAAAAGGAATTCAAAGGGAATTTATAGCACCTCATAACCCATAGTATAATGGGGTTGCAGAAATGAAGAACATAACTATTGTGGGAGAAGCACGAGCGACGTTGCATGATTAGGGTCTATCATTGCACTTATGGGTTGAACCATGCAACATAATAGTATTTGTGCAAAACAGAAGTCCTCATCACATTCTCGAGATGAGTACACCAGAGGAAGCTTTTCAGGTAAGAAACCAAATGCAGCACACTTTAAAATTTTGTGTACATCTGTTTATTTTCATGTAACCAAATATGCCAAGAAAAAGCTAGAACCAACAACTAAGTTGGAATATTTTTGGGGTACACCGATACACCTCATAACTATCGAGTGTACATGTTATCTCACAGGATGACAGTGTTCAGGAGAGATGTGAAGTTCAATGAAGAGAAGGCCATGTGAATTTCCCTTGAGAGGGAGCTTCAATTGCATGCAGTTGGGGAGCTCTTAGCTCCTAAATAAGAACCTCAAGATGTGGAGTAGCCACAAGCAGAGGAACAGAGAGTGGAAGCACCTACTCATGCAAAGACATCCAGAGATGGAAGGAGGTGCACCATAGAGGTTGATAGGTTGGTGCTTGATGCTAGAGAGAATGTGGGAGCACCCACATCACAACGTAGTCAGAGAAGATCCCCATGTGGATACACTGGCTAAATGGCTCTTATGATCAAGATTGTAGAGAGTGATCCATCCTCATTTGAGAAAGTAGTGCAGCAACCAGTATGGGTTGATTCCATAGTAGAGGAGTATGACTCCATCATCAGAAAACAATGCATGGGAAGTTGTCTAAAGATCGGAGGACAAGTCAGTTGTAGGATCGAAGTGGATCTACAAAGTGAAGAAAGTAGCATATGGGGTTGTTGAGAAACACAAGGCTAGATTCGTGGCCAGAGGGTTCTCTCAGGTGAGGGAGTTGATTATGAGGATACTTTTGCTCCAGTTGCAAGGTACTTGTCAATCAAATGTATCCTTGCACTTTCAGAGTATATGGGATGGTAGATACATCAGATGGATGTAAAGACAACTGAGTGATTGAGGAAGAGGTGTACATAGAGAAGTCAAAAGGATTTGAGACCTTCGATAGAGATTCACATGTATGCATAATCAAGAGAGCGTTGTATGGATTTAAATAAGCACCTCGTGCTTAGTACACTAGGATTGACAACTACTTCACTGGGCTGGGCTTCACCAAAAGTGAAGTAGATGCAAACCTTTACCATATTGTGGTAGAAGGTAAATTATTGATTATTGTATATTATGTGTCAATGATTTGATTCTGACAGGTGATAAGCAGTTAATCATATCTTGCAAAGTGGATATTGCAAGAGAATTTGAGATGAAGGATATGGGGCTCTTACATTATTTCCATGGTTTTGAAATTTGGTAAAGAGATGGGGAACTATTTGTATCTTAGGGAAAGTATGCCAACAAGATTTTGAATAAGTTTCAAATGGAGCGAAACAAACCCATGTAGACTCCTCTAGAATTTAATTGGAGGAAGGGAGATGCTACTTCAGGCGAAGTGGTAGAAACTACCATCTACAAGCAGCTTTTGGGTTCACTCATGTACTTGGTGAACACACGACCGAACATATTTTATGTGGTTAACTAGCTTAGTCAAGCTATGGTTAAGCCTACCAAGCTCTATTGGAAGGTAGCCAAACATGTGTTGAGATACCTCAGAGGCACCACTCCGTTTTTTCTATGGTACATGCGTACAAATGGAGTGAAGCTTCAAGGCTTCACTGATGCAGATTAGGCAAGGATTCCATCCGACAGGAAGAGCACATCAGGGTGCATCTGCAATATTGGGTTAGAAACAATTTCCTGGTACAACAAGAAGAAGAGATCAGTTGCACTCAGATCAACAAAAGCATAGTACATGGTTGATATTCAAGAAACTTGTGAGGCTATCTAGATGAGGAAGATCCTTGTTGGGTTTTTTAGACAGGAGATGTATCTGACGATGATTTATTGTCATAATTATAGTTGCATCAAACTCTCAGTTAATCCATTTTTTCATGACAGGCCCAAGAATGTTGATATCTGGTATCACCATCTCAGAGATTGTGTGTAGAGGAGGATTATGTCATTATAGTACATTCCTATAGAGGAGAAGTATGCAAACATCTTGATGAAGGCACTGTCAAGAGGAAAATTCAAGTTCCACAGATGCGGGATCGAGGTAGCAGACAATCCCTTTCTTGTTGAGAGGGAGTGTTGAAAATGACAACAAAAAGAGGTTTCTAATTTAATTTTACCTTAATTAAATTAGAAGGAAATTGTAATTCCACATCACATGACAGCTTCTAAAGTTAACTAAGTCAGGAAAACTTAGTTAGCTTAGTCAATTCGATTTGAGGGTCAAACTAGAGTAGGGAAAATTTTAAGGATGGAAATTTATCTTAAAGTTTAGAAACCTTGGCGAATCTCACTAGTCCTTAATATGAAAACCATAAAAAAATTTTTGATATCTTTGTAAAGATATTTGAATTTTTACTAGTTATATATATATATATATATAATTTTGGTGATTTTTAAGGTAAAATAATTTTACACTATAAAATTTGGTCGAATCATATTAAGAAAAAATGGAAATTGGCAAAAAAAGAAAAATTGAAAAATCATTGAAAATTAGCCTACTTGTGGTTATTAGCCCCTAAAATTTTCCTTGAAGTAGAGGAAAGTATATTTTTCCCTAATTTTTAGGGGGGCCAGTTACAATTTATTTTGAGTTGTAATTAATTAACTTAATTTATTTGAGTTAAAATCATTTAACTAGTTCTAACTGATGGAGGAACTAGTGAGAGGCCAAGTGAACTAAATTATATTTAATTCACATGCAGTTATCAATCATATAACTAATAATTCACTCAAAAGTAACTCGTGCATTTCAGCTCTGAGGAAGACCCAGTTGAGATTGGATTTAAAGGGAAGTGTACTAGTAGTTGTATAATCATCCAATTGTACAAGTGGTGCATGGAGTCTGAGGAATATCATTGATGTATTGTGCAATAATTAATGGGGAGTCTTGTTAATAGGGGCCTAATTACCTAAGAAACTGCGCAAGAAAATAAGGAATCCTGAGGCCAAAAAATTGGTTAAGTATTTCAACCAAGCTTGCCTAGGAATCAATGAGATAGACAGAGATAGTGCAGAGAGCTCTAAAGCCTGAGAGAAGCATTGTATTGTTCTCATATTCTTTGACTTATGCAATATACAGATAGAGGGGTTTTTAGCTGAGGATATACCTAGATAAACATTTGTGTTGTGTGATTGAAATTCTCTCTTTCTTTTTCATGTGATTTTGCAATCGTAACTGGTTTCCGAAATTTGTAGATTCAAGTATTTTCTTTTAGCATATTACAAATATCAGTTTAAATCTACGTGGATTTTCTATATTTTTTAAATATTTAATATAGAATTGGAACATGACATATAAAAATTTGTTTCAATGTTATATATATATATATATATATATATATATATATATATATATATATATATATATATATATATATATATATATTGGTGTTTTGTTTAATATGAGTGAGGTGTAATTTCTATCATATTCAAAAAATGTGAATCCCCCGATAACCTTGCATGACAATGCATCGACTTAGAATTTTTTTACACAATTTACCCACGGGTAGCTATCCAAAGTATTATTTCAGATTCCTCATTAACCATTACATGAAATTTTCATCAATACAAAGAGTAAGTTTCATAACTTTTAACAACCATTGTTATATCATATTAACATAAACTTTTTGATGTAACCTTGCATCCATTTCATGATTCCTTTAACTAGATTAGTTAATCCCATACTTGATATTATGAATATCACATCATGCAAGGAATCAACATCATCAAACTGACATAATAAGCAATCACAACATTGAAAATTGATATACCCTCGAAACTGCATAGGGTGAAAACTAGTAAATGCTTAATTTTATTATTAAATGCTCGTGAGGGTGTTCAACCCTCACTCAATGGATTATAAGGGATTACATCCCTTAACCATTGTCATAAAATATTACAAGGAAATATCATTTCAATATAACATATCTAGTTACAATCATCATGATATGATTTAACCACAAATCTTTAATATATTTGTGGCCATGTGGTTCCATCAGTGGACAATCTCGCAGCTTGCACTCATCTGCATGGACCATTAGTTCTTTACATGCCACAATATTAAACATAATCTATCCTTGCACATGTCACCATCCTTCTTGTCATTGTTGTCATCAGCATATATTGATATTATGATTATATAAAGTATTAATCAACCAATAATCACTCTTTAATAGTAATTCATCAACATCTACTCATGTGTGTTCATGAAATGTGAGCAATATATTGTGAAATGCTTCCTTTACTAATGCTACATATGCATTAATTATAAGCATATAACTATCAAAGCATGTCTATGCAAAAGAACACATTTTTTCCAAGGAAAATCACATTATGCGAAAATTCATTTCTAATGGATAAGCAGGACATTTTACAGGCCCGAGGAGGAAGAGATGAAGAATTGTTATAGTGCCTCTAAGTCCTAAAAACCATTCAGTTTCATAGGAAAATCACGTGTTACTCCTCAGAAGGAAGTAACTCCAGAAGCAGAACCAATAGGAAGGGGAAACCTAGTGCATGAAAAGAGCAAGAGGAAGAATGGTCGACGTTTTGAATCCCAACAGGGATCCATCTTCAGGATGAGAAATGAAAGAATGAATAATGAAAGAAGGTAGCAAGGGGAACAAGGTATAAATAGTGAGGGCTAATGATGATGAGAGGAGCCGACAACAACTTAAGTATTAAAAATATTTATTTTATTAATTAATTTTATTTATTTAAAAAAAATTATACTAACTTTACTTTTTTTAATTTATTAATAATAATAACCCTACCTTTTAATTTTTATAAATATAATTTTTTATTTTAACTATTAATTTTTGTAATTCCCACCTAGTAATTATTTAAAATTCTGATTAATTATATTAATTTTCTACTTAATGTCTAAATTTTTTAACTAAATTATTAAATTATTAAAATTTTATTCTAATAAATAATTTAAAATTTTCATTCTAATAAATATTTTAAAATTTTTATAAAACTATATTAAAATAATATCCCTATTTAAATTCTAATAAATTAAAAACGAAACCTAGAGTAACTAAAATAGTTTAACATTCATTCTTTCATTTCTCGTCCTGAAGATGGATCCCTGTTGGGATTCGAAACGTCGACCATTGTTCTATGATACTGTGGATAATCCAGTTTCTAAAGACAATAACTATAACCACGGAAGTTTGAAAACCAGCAAGAGGAAGGTTTCACAAAGCCTAGTGGAGAGAAAAGCCACAAGATGAAAGAATATATAATCATTCTAAAAGTGGCCATAGCGACAGAAAAAAGGAGGAAGCAAAAGAATGAGGAAGAAGAACTGAAGCAGAAGGAAGAAACAAAGTATTTAAGTTTAGAGTATGGAAGGAAGAAACAAGAAGAAGAATAAAGGTGGAGAATGGAAGAATAAGAAGCAACATGGAAGAAAGTAGAGGAACAAGAGCAGGACCAACTACTAGAAGAGGAGAGCAAGTAGTTGCAGGAGAAGGAACTTGCTCAAGAGATAGAAGAACTAATTGTAATTCAAGACATGGAGGTGGAACCAGAGCCGCTAAACCAAGATGTTGATCTTATGTTCAACACTCAGTCGATCACTATTTAGTCCCCCCCTCCTACGACAAAAAAGTAAACTCCAAGAAAAGAAGAGGAAGTTGTTCCTCTTGATTATGGTCTAGTCATCAATTTGCTCCTTTGTCCCAATATACTCCACCTTTATGTTCCTTTTTGCTACCTTCTCTTGAACAAAGTGATATTTAATAGGAATTTGTTTTATTTTTGAGTGCATGATAAGATTCTTGGAGATGCTTATGGCATTGGTGTTGTCACAGAACAATGGAATGGTCTCATCAAACTTCCCTTGAAGATCCTGCAATGTTTGTTTCATCCAAAGAACCTGAGTACAATGTTGTTTTTCTGATATATTCTTCTTCCGCTTCTTGCCCAGCCATGAAATAATACAACCACCTGTTGAAGCCTAGAAAATCTCTGCTTCAAACATCGGGGAAAACCACTCGGTCGGGACCTTAAGGCAGCTCCTTTTCCATTTGGTATGGTGGCTCCGACTGGATTTAAGGGACTAGTTTCCTTGTGACTAAATGGATTGGATTGGATGGGTGGAAATGGGACTAAATTAACTGAAATTAAACTATCTAATTTAAGCTAAATACTGATAAAGAAATTCTAACACTAACCCGGGTAATTATATGTGAATACAACTTAAGATTGTTCCAATTCAACAATAACCATGAAAATGTATTATTAATTAAATTGGAATGTGCAGAAACAAATAAAGATAACTCTGTTTAAGAAATTAAACAGAGTTGTATTAGCATATTGCATTCATCATTGTATACCATCTACATGTAATTATGAAAAATAACGTTTCAATTATACTCAGAAATGATATATAAAAGGAAGCGTTGTGAAAAAAAATATACATATAAATGATAGCAATTTTAAAACGAATATCATAAGGAAAAAGAAATCAACAAAGTTAAATCGTAATAGGAAATACCTCGTTCATCTTGAGGAATTTCAAATGCAATCCGATACTCTATCCAAGAATCCCCTTAATGCCAAAATCAAATTCCAAGGTACAGAAATGCAACACTTCAAAGATAATTCCGCATGAAAATCACCAGATGTGATCCTTTTTAAAAAAAATATAAGACAATGGAGTACAGAAATGCAATCTCCAAGTCCAAAAATATTAAGATCCAGGACCCCTCTCTAAATGCATGAGAGGGGTTTAAATACTACTTAACTAACTCTAAAAATAGTTTATTACAAAAATTAAGGATTCGGTTCAATGACCGTCATTTTCCTAGGCTAAAATACAGTGAAATTAAAACTAAATCTATCTATCTATGAATTTGATCTTTAAGCTTGCAGGCATCTAGCATAGTTTTGAGAAGATGTGGTTGACCGACTTCGGAATTCAACTGTCCTGAAAAGACAGAGTCGGCAAGTGTAGGAGCAATCTTTTCTGTAGCATTGATGATACAATTGAGCGCACTGTGCTGACTGTGTGGCTTCACCAAGTACATCCAGTATGAGTCCCAATTCAATCTTGTCAGCCTTTGGATGGATTTTTCTCTTTCTTCTGCCTTTTGCCTCCATTCTGTTTGCAGTTGATTTACCTGTGGGAGATATCTTGGAACAGTTTCTGGGATCAAATTAGCTTTGTGTAAATTTTCATTTACATAATCAGTGAGAGTGTTTGCCACTGTAGCCGCCTCCTCTGCTGCCTTTTCTGCCCTTCTGATTTGTGCATCCCAGTTATTAAACAATATTTCTTTATGGTTTTCATTAATGATGGGTGCACCAGATTTTCTGCCTTCTTCTGTATTTTGCCATGCCAGATAATCATTGATATTTTCATTAATCAAATCATAATCATTTCGTAAATCTACGACATGATTTGTGATTTTATCACTCTCTTGGCACAAAGAATTCCATTGCAAGATTTTTTGGCAGAAAACTTCCTCTTGTTGCAGTAGTTGATTGTTCAAAGAGATGGTTTCTGAAATGAATTCTGGAAGCTTAGGATCATCTTTATGCTGATCTTGGATAATTTGTATTTGTTTTTCTTTATCAGCCAGGCTTTTTTGATGTCCTATTTTCATTTCTTGAAGTTGTTGTTGTAACTCTTCAAGTTTCAATTGTGCTTCCTTATTGGCCTGTACCTGTTGCAATTGTTGTTGCAAAGCTTTTACCTGTTCTTCTTTTTCATCCAACAAAAGTTGTATCTCAACTGCTTTATCAATTGTTGTAGAAGCATAAGCTCCTGTTATTTAAGATAACTTAGTGAGATTATGAGTAGGCTCTGTGGCAGGATCTTTCCACAAAACATCTACTTGTTCTGCTCCAGTAGCAATTGCACTTTCTATTTTTCTCTTTTTTCTCTGTCTCTTCACTACTGCTTTGTATTTTGGGCTGTAGAATACATCCAGAGGAGGAATGTCCTCTACATTAAGTACAATTTCAGAGGAGGGTGTGATTGGTATGTGCTCTGTCACTGCGACTGTGCTGCTTGTTCCTGTGCTCAAAACTTTGGTTGTCTGGACAGGGGTCTGTACATTCTGTCCTTCTACATTAATCAATTGGTTAAAGGTTTCCCATTCTTTGTCTAACTCAATGGTGACTGGTTGTTGCTGTACATTGGTTGGAGGAGGATTTGTCTGTTGAGAAGTCAAAATTTGCTGTTGAGTAAGTTCTTTAGATTGTGCAGAATCTTTAATGGATTCTTCCATTTTCTCTTCCTTTTCTTTAGACTTATTGGAGTGTTCAGAATCTCTGCCAGATTTTGATTTAGATTTACCTGTACTTGAACTGCCGTTAAGACTAACACTAGGAGTTTGCTCCCTTGCGGGCTCTAAGCGTAGATTATCCAAAGGAATAGGAATTAGTCTTCTTTCTTTGTAAAGCTTGAATTCCTGAAATTCCTCTGGAGATAGCTGAGCTTGAGCTGAATTAAAAACTTCTTTGAATGAATTTCTTTCTTAGAACATATCATCAAAAAGATCATGTTCCCCGGAAAATTCCCTTACTTTGATTGCATTGGTAAAATTCTTAACAATATCATTTGGGTCGAATAACCTTCTTGAGAATTTGAATAGCTGTAGGCATGTAACGTTGCCTATTTCTTGAAATGCATGACCAATATCAAACAGTGAAAATGTTCCACATTTTATGGGAAATTGTGGCCAAATGCCCTTTTTCTTCTCTTTTAAATCTTTTGTTATACCTCCTTGGCCACAGGTCTGATAAGCAATTTCCTGAGCTACAAGTCTATCTGGAACATATAGGGGTAACACATGGGGAGAAGCATAACTTCCAAAAACCCTAATATAGGTGAACAATTCTTCTCCAAACCATCTTGCGACGGGGAGAATATCAGCCTCTGTTTCTGAGGATAACCTCGGGGCATCCTTATTATACAATGTTTTGTACAATGGCAGCATTATTCCATGACAAATTTGGTAAAAATGGGGGACAAACTTAGACTCCCATAGTTCTTTATGGTACACATGAATGGGCAAAGGATCATGGATAGTCCATTTCCAGCCCATCACAGGGAATTTAGAGACATAGCAGATGGCATCCATGACATAAGCAGATAAATAAAAAGGCGGATAAACCCGCTGGGAAACATTTCGTTTAGACCGGTAATGAAAAATAGCAGTGGTGAGATTATCAGATAGGATTTTGGCCCAATCTACAATTGTAGAATTAACAACCGCATTCAACAAAGGAAGCCATTTGGGTAATATCATATTTATGTCAGGCTTTCCAAAAATCCTGCATAACATGGCAGCAATAAAACAATAAGGAGAGGTAAGTGAACCCGTGTTGTACATACCTTGTTTGTTTTTCTTCAATGGTTCACTTCTTTTGGTCCACTCCTTTGTGCATTCTGCCAAATTTGAGTGTTCTTTGGCAAACTCTTCCATAAATTTCTTGTTGAAAGTCGCCTGAGGTTCTGGCAGCTTATACATTAATCTCAGATCTTCTATGGTGAATGACCCGATTAGCTCTTCAGATGGAGTTCTGAATTGTCTGTCTGAAATATCTGTGCTATCCAGCACCCATCTCACCATATCTGTATATGGGAGAATCCTTGGCCTTGCTGCTATTCTATGTAGAAATGAGCAAGCCAAGTCTCTAAGGGTTGCTTCAGACGTATTCTTTGAACCTGCTGTAGCTGCAACTTTTATCACCACAGGGTTTTCTTCTTCTAACAGATTATACATTCCTTCCCAAGTGGATATACCTGCATCCTTGTTACAGGCAGTGTCTGCGTATAGCGAAGCCATTTCTTTGTTTTCAGAATTTGAGCTCTTCTCCTTCTTACCCATAGTGTTTAGCGGAAGATTTGTATAGTCGTTTGCTCCTTCATGCCTGCATTTTACGAATAAATAAGAGTAATGATATAAGAAAGGTGACGAGACTGTTTTGAATGTGAAAGCGGATGAAATATAATATTTTAATTGTGAAACAACTTTCAATCTAAACACAATCTCATTTCACATTAATAATCAATCCAATCATTTAATATAATCATTAAAGCGCATAACAGATTTGACATATGGGAAGATTGCCTTGGGATAGCGCGCCTATATGAATCTGCGACATTGCGATCTGCGATCTGCTGTGCAATATCGTAATATCGCAATATCGCAATATGAAGTCATCGCAGTCATGAAAATAGCGCAAAAGCAGAAATTGCGCAATAGCGCAAAAGCGCATATCGTAAAAGCACAAAAGCGCTTAATCGCAAAATCGCAAAAGCGCATAAGCGCAAAATCGAAAAAGCGCAAAATTGAAAAGAGCGCAAAAGATATTCATTAATTATTTTTGTTTTCTGCGCTATGCGATCTGCGACCAATGCGTTTTATAAAGGATATATACCATTTTTTTTATGGATGCACTATCTTGTTTAAAGAGTAATTTTATTATAATCTATCATAAACTTAAGTGTTTCTTGATATTCTTTCTAAGGGATTAGGTTTATGATAGAAAGTTTTATTTGAAAAGGCAAACAAATCCTAATTGATTTTTTTAGATTTTTTAACTAAGGGTCCTCATTTATTTAGTATTATTACTAATAATAAATAAAAGGGGGGTTTTTGTTGGTCACAACAATTGGCGATTCACTGAAAGAAACAGTTATCTCTGAAAAAATAAAATGAACATTCTATCTTTAGTAAGTAAAGGTTTTTAAAGATAATGAAAACTATCTTAGGATAATTCAAATAAAATGTAACTATGAAAAAGAAATAAAAATCATTTCATAATTTCTTTCTAATTCCTTAAGAAATAAAAACATTTTGGGTTATCTCAAGCTTTGATTGGTGTTAATAATGAAGTAAGTGGATCTCTCCAAGTTTTGGTTTCATAATATACTCTATTGCCATAGGTATTGCCTCTGCTGCCAGCAAACGTTCATAGTCTCGACAGGGTTACCTTTAAACCATTAACCATTCATTGTCCCATCCAATTAAAATTATGACTTTTTAAAAGATAAGTTCATAAGACCTATTATCTCATGTTTTTGTCTTTTATTTATTTTTATTCTTAAGAGCCATTGTTCTGGTTTGGCAGCCAGTTAATAACAATGACATTCACTAGTTATAATTAAACTGAACAAGCTGTCTCGTGATGAGACCCCTTGTCTTATATTTATAAGCCATTACCCTGTTTTGGTATGCAGTATTGGTAATGTCAGTTTTATTACTCCTTATGAACATGGTAAGTCGGCTCGTAATGAGGCCTCTTATCTCTTAAAATTTTCGTATAATTTCTTAGAATTACATTCTAAAAAATCACAACTTAAATGGATGGGGTGAAATAGTTTTATCCTTAAGAATCAATGGATGACAATTTTCAGAGTTTTTTGAATTCCAAAACTTTTAAAAAATCTTTACTTTGATAGATAACCTTTCTCTGCTTAATAAACTGATAATGATTTATATTCTTTTCAAGTTTTCAAAAGATCATTTGAATGATTGAAATAATCTTTCAAAGTTTAACATCTTATTTTAAACTATTCAAAAACTGTGATCATTACTTTAAAAATTCTTATTTACACAAAATAAATATTTATAATATTTTTCCGAAGAAATTTTCTCAAATAGTAAACAGTCAATCAGAGACTCATAAACAACCTTTATTGGTAAAAACAAAAACAATCAAAAACTTTGCAGAAATAAATATATACAGTTTAAGAAGGGGTTACCTCCTTATGAAAAGAATTTCTTCAAGATAAGCCCATTTACAGGAAGAGACTCTCTCTTACCTGTTAGATCTTGGAGTATGAATGTATTTGAGCTTATCTTCTCAACGATCTGAAATGGTCCAAGCCACATTTTCTGAAACTTGGTATGTTTACCTTTTTCTTCGTGTGCTTTATCCCATTTCAAAACGAGATCACTAATTGACAAAAATTTTAAGCCGGTAGAACTTGCATCAAAAGAAGATTTTACAAGCTGTTGATGTTTTTCATGAATATTTTTTTCTTTATCCTTATCTTCTTCTAATTTAAGGATTTGATCATATCTCAATTGAATGGATGAAGAGGGATTTTCTTCAATAAACTGCACTAGGGCTAATGATGGAAGAGTTAAATTTGATGGTATCACAGCTTCTTTTCCATAAACCAGATTGAAAGGTGAAGTCCCTATTGAAGCTTTTTTAGTGATACGATCAGCCCATAACGCAAAGATTAAAGATTTGTGCCAATTCTTTTGATTTTGATCAACAGTCCTTTTAATGATTTTTATAAGGTTTTTATTAGTGGATTCAGCCAAACCATTACCTTGTGGATAATAATTTGCTGAATATTTTAATTTAAAACCTCTTTTGACTGCAAATTCAATTAAACTATTTCCAGAGAAGTAAGATGCATTATCAAAGACAAGAGCTTGAGGTACACCAAACTTGGTTATGATGAATTGATCTATGAAATCAATAATTGCATCAGAATTGGCTACCTTCAAAGGGATTGCCTCTACCCATTTTGTAAAGTAATCAGTTGCAGTAAGGATGTACTTGTGCTGTTTGGAAGAATGAGGTACTATCTCACTAATAATGTCAAGCCCCCATTGTTCAAATGGTTGTTCAATACTCACTGGTTGCAAAGGAAAAGCTGGTTTCCTTTGTCTTCCACTTGCAGTTTGGCAAATTCTGCACTTCCTTACATAATCATGTGTATCTTTAAACAGGGTAGGCCAGTAATAGCCAGCACGAATTATTTTGTGAGTTGTGGTATCACCTTCAAAATGACCTCCTGTTGGTCCATCATGCAACTCCTGCAAAACCTTTTCAGCTTCAGTCTTTTCAAGACATCTTAATAAAATTGAATCATAATTTTTCCTAAATAACACATTATCAATGATCTCATATTTAATAGCCTTTAACCTTAAAGCGCGTTTACTCTTATAACTGAGATTAGAAGGAGCATACCCATTTTTCAAGTAATAGATAAGATCAGCATACTGAGATTCAGAATCTGTAATACTTATCTGACTTACTTGAATATCTTGATTTGAATCTTGATTTTCTGGTATGTTATGAGCTCCTGCCAATAATCTGCAAAAACCTTGTCCTCTAACAATATTAGTTGGTTTAATATCAATATCATATTCTTGCAAGGCTGTTACCCAGTTAGCTCTCTTTTCTCCTACTTCTTTTTGAATTAATAATTGCCTCACTGCAGAGAATGGGACAATGATTTTTGTATGTGTCTTCAAGAGAAAAGGTCTAAAATGTTTGATTGATTTAAATACAGCAAAGGTTTGTTTTTCAACATCGGAATAATTAAGCTCAGCTCCTTGCAGATTTGAGCTAAAGAAAGAAATTGGTGCTTCGATTTCTTGATCATTGAGTTGTGTTAAAACGGCTGCATAGGATGTTTCAGTGGCCAGAGTATACAAAGTAAAATCTTTAGAAAAATCCGGAGTATTCAATGCTGGTGCATTAATGATCGCTTGTTTGATTGAATCAAAAGATTCTTTTTCTTTATGCGTCCATTTGAATATTGAATTTTTCTTGATCATATTTTGCATAGGTAAAACAATTAAAGAAAAATCAGGAATAAATCTTTTAACAAAATTGATCTGTCCAAGAAATGATTGCATGGATTTTTTGTTATGTGGTAAAGAAATATCAGAAATTTCTTTCACTCTATCTGGATCAATATATATACCATCTTTTGACACAACAAATCCTAAGAGTTTCCCTTCATCTAAAGCAAAGAAGGATTTCTTTGGATTTAAGGAGATACCAAACCTTCTACATCTTTCAAATATTTGTTTTAAATGATGTAGATGATTGGCTCTCTTTTTTTTGAAAATATTGTTATGTCATCAAGATAAACACCAACTGATTTATTGATCAGACCTTTGAATGCTATATCCATGGCTCTTTGAAAAGTTGCTCCTACATTTATTAGACCAAATGACATTTTCTGATAAGCATAAGTTCCCCATTTTGTTCTAAAAGTTGTTTTCAATCTGTCATCCGGATGAACTAAAACTTGATTATAGCCCGAAAATCCATCGAGAAAAGACATAAGTTCAGAACCAGCTACCTTTTGAAGTATCTGTTCCATGGTTGGCAATGGGAAATTGTCTTTTAAACATGCCTTATTTAAATTTCTGAAATCAATACAGATTCTTATATCACCATTATTCTTCCTTACAGGTACCATATTGGAAACCCAATTGGAGTGCCTGACTGGAAAAATGATTTTGGCTTTTAAAAGTTTATTAAGTTCTGATTTGATTTGACTTTCAAGATTTGGATGGATCTTTCTCAACTTCTGTTGAACAGGTTTAATATCAGGAAGCATTGGAATTGTATGTTGAATAATCGAAGTATCATATGTTTTTAGATCATCGTAATTCCAAGCAAAAACATTTTTATACTTGTTCAGCAGTTTAATGAATGCATTCCTTTCCTCCGGTGTTAAATTGAGTCCTAAGTTAACGTTTTGAGGTTTAGAATCAGAACCAAGATTTACTAATTCAAACTTCAAAGTGGAACTTTGAAGTTTCGTATTAGTGACTTTCTTGAATCTGTCTGTAATGTCATATAAATCCTCTAATTTAACAACATATTTTGGAATGGGGTTTTCATTACCTTTTGAAGCAATTTGTAAATCATGATCATCTTCGTCAATAATTTTCTCATCATATGATTTCTCTGAAGTCATGAAATTTAGAATACCTTGATCATGATAGAATACTCTCCAATTTGTAACATTATCTGAGACAGATGGATGAAAAATCAATTCTACAGAAAACCTATCAAGACTGCAATCTTCAGCAGGTAGGAGTTTAGATGCAACATTAGCTAACAAGTCAGCTGATGTATTTTGATTCCTAGGAATAGGAGAAATATTGAATGCTAAAAAATGAGTGGTGAGGTCTTGTACTAGGGTTTGATAGTGTTTAAGATGTCCTGAAAGGCAATGAATAGTATTCCTAACTTGTTTAATGACAATTTCAGAATCACCAAAAACTTTCAAGTATTTAACATCTAACCCTATAGCTTTATAAAGTCCTTGAACCAAGGCTTCATATTCTGCGGTATTATTAGTACACTCAAATTCTAATCTACATGATAGCATGGTTTTCTCTCCATTTGGATCAATTAGGATGCATCCAGCTCCAGCTCCATCACTAGATTTCGATCCATAAAAATATAATGACCAAAATAAAGAATTATCTATTGGCTTATCTACAATTACATCAGAAATATTTACAATTCTGGAAGAATCAGATTGTGAAAAATTTTCTATCTGAGAAACAAAAGTATTTACAGAAAACGGTGATTGAGGAGCCTTGAAATTTCCAAGAAATGATTCAGCAGAATAACCTCCAAGAATATTGTTGTTGAATGCTATAGGTTCATTAGGTTGTTCAAATTCAGTGACGGTGTGCATCATATGTTTTTCTTGTTCAATTTTGATTTGATTTGGTTTCCCTTTGTAGGGAAGCCACATGTGTGAATAATCGGTTGAGATATAACCGTTAAGTTTTGCAGACCAGTCCCTACTCAAGATTAATCCATAGAATTCAGGAATATCAACAATCAGAATATCAATTCTTTGAAAAATCCTAGGATCTGAGGCTAATCTGATAGTAACTGAATTGATTTCTCCTACCACTTGGAATTTAGAGCGATCCAACTAAATGATATGAACTGCTAATTTCTGTGGTTCAATATTCAATTTGGCACAGACAGAAGTAGGCATTATATTGGAGGAAGCTCCAGAATCAATCAAACAATTGTGCAGATTTTTATTGTACATCTCATAAGTCAAAAGAAAAGGGGGAGTTTGAGAATTTGAGTTTTCCCCAATGAGCACAGTATCAGTAGCATCTACCTTATCTGGGGGCTTACCAGTTCCTCTTGCTGCTTTTGCAACTACACCGCTTGGTAAAGGAGCAATTGGTGTAGCATTTAATTCTTTTAATAGCAACTTTTGCTGGTGTTTTAGTTTGCTGAGTTCATGTAAGGAAATGTTGGCTTTGATCTTTTTCATGTCTTCGACAATATTGTATTCCATAGGATCTGACACTACTAAAGTTTTCGCTGTTGATGTGAGAGGATTAGAAGAGGATGGCTGATTTTGAGTAGGTAATGGAGAAGTTTTCTTCATAGTGGGTTTGTCTTTGGTACTTGGAGTTGTAATTTTCTTTTTAGGAACTGTTTGCACTGGTTCTGCTGTAGATTTACTCATAGTACTTACAGGCATAGCTTCTTCACTATCAGAATTAGGGAGAATAAAATCCCACATTCCATTCAATTCAGCTATTTCTTCATTTTCGTCTTCTTGATCTGATACTATAGATGTATCTTCTTCTTCTTCCTGTTCTTCTGATTCTGCATTAGAGATTATATTAGGAGTTTTAGATTCAACTTGGTTTCTTCTGAAATTTCGGAATGGTTTCTTGGTAGAAGTTTCAGCCACTTGTTTTTTAATTTCAACCATTTCATTTGACATGGTTTTAAGAACTTTCTGTAAACCTTCCATGTCATATGGATCTTTGGCCTTTTTCTTCGAATCATCTCTGAAGCTGACCTTCTTTGATTTCCTTTCTTCAATAGCATTTTTCTTTTCCAGAGAAGTAATACATTTTTCCACTACAATAGCTTCTTTCATATTCTCAGCTAATGTAGGCTTTGCAGCTCTGTCTACAAAAATTGCTATGTTTGAGGGTAAGGCAGTTATATACCATTCAATTCTGACTTGTTCACTGGGTTGTGAATCTGTATGAATTTTGTTCAAGAGTTTGTTGAATCTAGCATTGAATTCTTTTATGGGTTCCTTGGGTTCTATCTTCAAATTTGAAAGATCATTGAGTAAAGTTGCAATTGATCGGTCATCTCCAAATTTGGTCAAAAAATGATCTGCAAAAATGTCCCAACTCGTTATGGATCCCGATGGTAATGAAAAATACCATGATCCTACTACTCCCTAAAGAGTATATGGGAATAATCTAACTACAACATCTTCATGTATGACTCCATTCAAATTTATAGCCAGCATAAAGTTATTGATATGTTCTTCAGCTTGAATGTTAAGATCTGGGCTAAACTTTGGAAGCCATTTTCCAGGATTGTTTGGTAAATCATGTAAAGGTGCAGCCATGTTGACTGCTCCTGGAGTAGACCATGGTCTCTGTGCCATTATTGGGATGACTATTGGAGGAATAGTAGAAACTGGTGGTATTTGAATTGAAGTGGTTGGAATAGATGATGTTGAGATTGATGAGAATTGAGGAGAAGATGTTTGTGGAGATGATGATGAAACAACTGCACTTTGTTGAGTTGTGGTTTTGGAAACAGGTGATTGAATATGAGATGATGAACTTGTATCACTTTCTGTTTCCAATTGAATTCTTTTTTTTTTGCCCTTACTAGGTAAAGGAAATTCTTTCGGAGGAATACCAAGTTTTTCACTTTGCAACCTAGTAAGAGGTTTCGAAGGAATAAATTTTGAGCTTACACTACCTTCAGATATTTCAGACTCTTCAAGAGATAATGAGAATCCTTTCAATTTATGAATTAGATCTTGAACTTCAGGAGACTCAGGATGTTGTTTGTCTAAATGTTTTGAGATTTTGGTAGTGGGTGTTTGAATATTTTCTGCAATTTCTTCTCTAGGATTTTGAATTTCAGAAGAAATTGAAGAAGTTAATGAGGGTGTTTTGCTCTCAGAATGGCTTGTGGATAAATATTTACTTGCCATTCATAGCTCAAGCCCTCCTTCTAGCGCCAAAAATGTTGAAGCCTAGAAAATCTCTGCTTCAAACATCGGGGAAAACCACCCGGTCGGGACCTTAAGGCAGCTCCTTTTCCGTTTGGTATGGTGGCTCCGACTGGATTTAAAGGACCAGTTTCCTTGTGACTAAATGGATTGGATTGGATGGGTGGAAATGGGACTAAATTAACTGAAGTAAAACTATCTAATTTAAGCTAAATACTGATAAAGAAATTCTAACACTAACCCGGGTAATTATATATGAATACAACTTAAGATTGTTCCAATTCAACAATAACCATGAAAATGTATTATTAATTAAATTGAAATGTGCAGAAACAAATAAAGATAACTCTGTTTAAGAAATTAAACAGAGTTATATTAACATATTTCATTCATCATTGTATACCATTTACATGTAACTATGAAAAATAACGTTTCAATTATACTCGGAAATGATATATAAAAGGAAGCGTTGTAAAAAACCAATATACATATAAATGATAGCAATTTTAAAACGAATATCATAAGACAAAAGAAATCAACAGTGAATAGATAGAAATACCTTGTTCATCTTGAGGACTTTCAAATGCAATCTGATACTCTATCCAGTAACTCTAATGCAAAATCAAATTCCAAGGTACAGAAATGCAACACTTCAAAGATAATTTCGCATGAAAATCACAAGATGTGATCCTTTTTAAAAATATATAAGACAATGGAGTACAGAAATGCAATCTCCAAGTCCAAAAATATTAAGATCCAGGACCCCTCTCTAAATGCATGAGAGGGGTTTAAATACTACTTAACTAATTCTAAAAATAGTTTATTACAAAAATTAAGGATTCGGTTCAATGACCGTCCTTTTCCTAGGCTAAAATACAGTGAAATTAAAACTAAATCTATCTATATATGAATTTGATCTTTAATCTTGCAGGCATCTAGCATAATTTTGAGAAGATGCGGTTGACCGACTTCGGAATTCAATTGTCCTGAAAAGACAGAGTCGGCAAGTGTAGGTGCAATCTTTTCTGTAGCATTGATGATACAATTGAGCGCACTGTGCTGACTGTGTGGCTTCACCAAGTACATCCAATATGAGTCCCAATTCAATCTTGTCAGCCCTTGGATGGATTTTGCTCTTTCTTCTGCCTTTTGCCTCCATTCTGTTTGTAGTTGATTTACCTGTGGGAGATATCCTAGAACAGTTTCTGGGATAAAATTAGCTTTGTGTAAATTGTCATTTACACAATCAGTGAGAGTGTTTGCCGCTGTAGCCGCCTCCTCTGCTGCCTTTTCTGCCCTTCTGATTTGTGCATCCCAGTTATTAAACAGTATTTCTTTATGGTTTTCATTAATGATGGGTGCACCAGCTTTTCTGCCTTCTTCTGTCTTTTTCCATGCCATATAATCATTGATCTTTTCATTAATCAAATCATAATCATTTCGTAAATCTACGACATGATTTGTGATTTTATCACTCTCTTGGCACAAAGAATTCCATTGCAAGATTTTTTGGCAGAAAACTTCCTCTTGTTGCAGTAGCTGATTGTTCAAAGAGATGGTTTCTAAAATGAATTCTGGAAGCTTAGGATCATCTTTATGCTGATCTTGGATAATTTGTATTTGTTTGTCTTTATCAGCCAGGCTTTTTTGATGTCCTATTTGCATTTCTTGAAGTTGTTGTTGTAACTCTTCAAGTTTCAATTGTGCTTCCTTATTGGCCTGTACCTGTTGCAATTGTTGTTGCAAAGCTTTTACCTGTTCTTCTTTTTCATCCAACAAAAGTTGTATCTCAACTGCTTTATCAATTGTTGCAGAAGCATAAGCTCCTGTTATTTGAGATAACTTAGTGAGATTATGAGTAGGCTCTGTGGAAGGATCTTTCCACAAAACATCTACTTGTTCTGCTTCAGTAGCAATTGCACTTTCTATTTTTCTCTTTTTTCTCTGTCTCTTCACTACTGCTTTGTATTTTGGGCTGTAGAATACATCCAGAGGAGGAATTTCCTCTACATTAAGTACAATTTCAGAGGAGGGTGTGATTGGTATGTGCTCTGTCACTGTGGCTGTGCTGCTTGTTCCTGTGCTCAAAACTTTGGTTGTCTAGACAGGGGTCTGTACATTCTGTCCTTCTACATTAATCAATTGATTAAAGGCTTCCCATTCTTTGTCTAACTCAATGGTGACTGGCTGTTGCTGTACATTGGTTGGAGGAGGATTTGTCTATTGAGAAGTCAAACTTTGCTGTTGAGTAAGTTCTTTAGATTGTGCAGAATCTTTAATGGATTCTTCCATTTTATCTTCCTTTTCTTTAGACTTATTGGAGTGTTCAGAATCTCTGTCAGATTTTGATTTAGATTTACCTGTACTTGAACTGTCGTTAAGACTAACACTAGGAGTTTTCTCCCTTGCGGGCTCTAAGCGTAGATTATCCAAAGGAATAGGAATTAGTCTTCTTTCTCTGTAAAGCTTGAATTCCTGAAATTCCTCTGGAGATAGCTGCGCTTGAGCTGAATTCAAAACTTCTTTGAATTAATTTCTTGCTTGGAACATATCATCAAAAAGATCCTGTTCCCCGGAAAATTCCCTTACTTTGATTGCATTGGTAAAATTATTAACAATATCATTTGGGTCGAATAACCTTCTTGAGAATTTGAACAGCTGTAGGCATGTAACGTTGCCTATTTCTTGAAATGCATGACCAATATAAAACAGTGAAAATGTTCCACATTTTATGGAAAATTGTGGCCAAATGCCCTTTTTCTTCTCTTTTAAATCTTTTGTTATACCTCCCTGGCCACAGGTCTGATAAGAAATTTCCCGAGCTACAAGTCTATCTGGAACATATAGGGGTAACACATGGGGAGAAGCATAACTTCCAAAAAACCTAATATAGGTGAACAATTCTTCTCCAAACCATCTCGCGACGGAGAGAATCGAACTCGTTTCCGAGGATAACCTTTAAAGATCTTATTATACAATGTTCTGTACAATGGCACCATTATTCCATGACAAATTTGATAAAAATGGGGGATAAACTCAGACTCCCATAGTTCTTTATGGTACACATGAATGGGCAAAGGATCGTGGATAGTCCATTTCCAGCCCATCACAGGGAATTTAGAGACATAGCATATGGCGTCCATGACATAAGCAGATAAATAAAAAGGCGGATAAACCCGCTGGGAAACATTTCGTTTAGACCGGTAATGAAAAATAGCAGTGGTGAGATTATCAGATAGGATTTTGGCCCAATCTACAATTGTAGAATTAACAGTCGCATTCAACAAAGGAAGCCATTCGGGTAAGATCATATTTATGTCAGGCTTTCCAAAAAGCCTGCATAACATGGCAGCAGTAAAACAATAAGGAGAGGTAAGTGAACCCATGCTGTACATACCTTGTTTGTTTTTCTTCAATGGTTCACTTCTTTTGGTCCACTCCTTTGTGCATTCTGCCAAATTTGAGTGTTCTTTGGCAAAATATTCCATAAATTTCTTGTTGAAAGTTGCCTGAGGTTCTGGCAGCTTATACATTAATCTCAGATCTTCTATGGTGAATGACTCGATTAGCTCTTCAGATGGAGTTCTGAATTGTCTGTCTGAAATATCTGTACTATCCAGCACCCATCTCACCATGTCTATATATGGGAGAATCCTTGGCCTTGCTGCTATTCTATGTAGAAATGAGCAAGCCAAGTCTCTAAGGGTTGCTTCAGACGTATTCTTTGAACCTGCTGTAGCTGCAACTTTTATCACCACAGGGTTTTCTTCTTCTAACAGATTATACATTCCTTCCCAAGTGGATATACCAGCATCCTTGTTACAGGCGGTGTCTGCATATAGCGAAGCCATTTCTTTGTTTTCAGAATGTGAGCTCTTCTCCTTCTTACCCATAGTGTTTAGCGGAAGCTTTGTATAGTCGTTTTCTCCTTCGTGCCTGCGTTTTACGAATAAATGAGAGTAATGATATAAGAAAGGTGATGAGACTGTTTTGAATGTGAAAGCGGATGAAATATAATATTTTAATTGTGAAACGACTTTCAATCTAAACACAATCTCATTTCACATTAATAATCAATCCAATCATTTAATATAATCATTAAAGCGCATAACGAATTTGACATATGGGAAGATTGCCTTGGGATAGCGCGCCTATATGAATCTGTGACATTGCGATCTTTGATTTGCTGCGCAATATCGCAATATCGCAATATCGCAATATGAAGTCATCACAGTCATGAAAATAGTGCAAAAGAAGAAATTGCGTAATAGCGCAAAAGCGCATAAGCGCAAAATCGCAAAAGCGCAAAATTGAAAAGAGCGCAAAAGATATTCATTAATCATTTATGTTTTCTGCGCTATGCGATCTGCGACCAATGCATTTTATAAAGGATATATACCATTTTTGTTATGGATGCGTTATCTTGTTTAAAGAGTAATTTTATTATAATCTATCATAAACTTAAGTGTTTCTTGATATTGTTTCTAAGGGATTAGGTTTATGATAGAAAGTTTTAATTGAAAAGGAAAACAAATCCTAATTGATTTTTTTGGATTTTTTAACTAATGGTCCTCATTTATTTAGTATTATTACTAATAATAAATAAAAGGGGGGTTGTTGCTGGTCACAACACCACCTAGATAAAATTTCGTTACGTTGGTGCTTTTATTATCATCAACACTTCCTTCCCAATCTGCATCTAAATATGTTGTGATGGTTAAGTCATTTCCTTTTGGATACCATAATCCAAAATTTGTTGTTCCATTGAGATATCAAAATATTCTCTTTACTGCAACAACATGGGATTCTTTTGGTGTTGCTTGGAAACATGCTACTTTCCAAACTTCTTGCATCACATCTAGCCTAGAAGTTTTCAAGTATAGAAGAAATTCAATCATTGATCTATACATCCTCTAGCTTGCATCCTTAGATAGGTCATCCATCTTTAACTTGAAACCTATCACCATTTGGGTGCTGACGGGCTTACAATTTTCCATCTGAAATATCTTCAACATTTATTTGATATACTTGGTTTGACAGATGAATATGCCCTTATCTTTATGATACATCTAAATTCCCAAGAAGAAAGTCAGTTCACAAAGCAATGACATCTAAAAATCACTTTACATATCTGATGCAAACTTCTTTCTTAACCTATCATCATCGATGCCAAACTTATGTCATCCACATTTACTTCAATGATGGTCAAACTGTCATGATCAACCTTTACATAAAGGTTGTTATCATCATTTCCTCTCTTGAACCCTTGTTTCTACAAGTACCTATCAAGTATTAATTTGGAAGCTCAGGGACAAATTCCCTACATTGGGTAACCTTCCACATTAATAAATAGCCCTACTAGCCCTGGGAAAAATTTAATTTGGTCAAGGAAAAATATTATTTTAATGTGAAACCCACATGTGCACAAAAGTTCAATTTGGCCTAGAGGAGGAAATTCGGCCCCCTTAACCACATATAAACACACATAACTTGAAACCATTAGAGGCATGTCATTACACATCACATCATTCACTCGTTAGTTCATACACTTCTGAAATTATAGGGTCGAGCTACAAAAAGTCCAAAATTTCCGAGCTACCGAAAGTCGTCATTCTGCAAGTACCGAAAGTTGTTTTTCTACGGTCTAAGAAGTACATAAATTCTATGATCTGCGAGCTACCAAAATTCGTCATCATGCAGCTAGCCATATTTGTCTTTTTTTTTATTTTTGAAGTTTCTTTTCTTTGAATTTGTTGACTTTTGAAAATTGCAATCTTTGACCATATTTGAGTTTGTGGCTCATCTCTTGGATATTGTTTGGTTAGGATTGAGTTTGACTCTTAATTGGTGAATTGGAACATTGTACTCTCTTTGTTGAACATTTTATAAAAATCTAATAAGAATAATAATTTGAGAGGGTTTTCCCCCTTTTGTGGTTTTTGTAGAAATTATACAACAAGCATGTATATCATGGATTCAATTTGATCTAAAAATGTACTAAAGTTAAATACTGAATCACTTCTACAAATCAATTGTGGAATTAAAAAAACAATCACCAATCACATGAAGTGTTAGAAAATTAAATATTACAGAGCAATGCAACACATAAAATATGCGGAAAATACATGCACACAAAACACATAAAACCATAGAGACACGGATGTACGTGGTTCACCCAGTTTGTGCTACGTCCACCCTGAACAGCCAGTCCTTCCTTTCTATTATCCAGCAAAATAAAGATACAAAACCTACAGCAGATCCACTGTAATATCCTCTGTTCTCTCTCACAGTCTCCCTATCTATTTCCCGCTCAGAGAATACACATACATTACACAGCCGCAATACAATACCCTCATAAAAGCGAGGGCTTTCCTTTTAGGGAAAAAAACCCTAAACTAAACATAACTTCTACCGTCAGATCATCTGCATAATGAACGGCCCATATTGACTAGAAATTACTATACTTTTACAAGGCAATTTTACATCTATTTTTGGCTTCGGGGGAGCTGCCCCCGAAACCCCCGCCAGGGGACCGCTGGCCCCCGAACCCCCCAGCCGGGGGGGTCAGCCCCCCCGGACCCCGCGAGGGGGACAAGTCCCCCCTGCACCCTCCCCGCGTGCAAGGGTGTACAATTTTCCTGGGGTATACATCTAGCTAAAACAAGGATCTCTGAATCAGGAAGAAAATCAGGCTCCACACCCAACAATCTCCCACTTGGAGACTGATTGTAGCACCGCTACTTCATTTGTTGGACAATGACTCCTCTTTGGACCTGGTTGTTCCTCATCTTCATCATCATCCTTGAAGACCAATTGAAACTTAGCACATTTTCAGTTTCTCCCTGGTTACAACTTTTGTTAGCATATCTGCAAGATTCTAGCTAGTGTGTATCTTTTCTAGCTTCAACTTTCCATCTTCCTATATTGACCGTATGAAATGGTACTTGAGATGTATGTGTTTAGTCCTAGAATGAAATGCTAAGTTCTTTGCAAGATGAATGGCACTTTGGCTATCACTGTATAATGTGCTCATATCATTCTTCTTATGCAATTCACCCATAAGCCTTTGTAACCAAATTATTTCTTTACTAGCCTCTATAGCAGCAACATACTCTGCTTTTGTTGTTGAAAGTGCAACAACACTTTGGATTTTTGAAACCCAACTGACAGTTGTTCCACCTACAATAAATACATATCCTGTAGTGCTCCTCCTATTAGCTTTGTCACCTGCCATATCTGCATCAACATATCCCTGTAGAGCAATGTTTGAACCACCAAAGCATAATGCTTGAGTTGTGGTACCTCTCAAATATTTGAGAATCCATTTTACTGCCATCCAATGTTATTTTCCTGGATCATTCATGTACCTGCTTACAACTCCCACTGCATGTGCAATATCAAGCCTTGTGCAGACCATTGCATACATTAAGATTCCAACTGCTGATGCATATGGAACTTTAGACATATAATCCATGTCTTCTTGGTTCTTTGGGCACATCTCCTTACTAAGTTTGAAATGGCTAGCAAAACGTGTACTAATGTGTTTTGCATTGTGCATATTAAATCTTTTCAACACCTTTTCTATGTACTCATTCTGAGACAGTGTTAATTTGTGATTTTTCCTGTCTCTAGTTTTCCTCATACCAAGGATTTGTTTTGCAGCTCCCAAATCCTTCATTGCAAATGAATTTGCCAATTTTCTTTTGGGCACATTTATTTCCTGCATGTTAGATCCTGCAACAAGCATGTCATCCACATAAAATAACAATATAATATAGCTGCCATCATTTTTCCTTTTTGGATAAACACAATGATCAGAGTGACATCTAATATAACCTTGTTCAAACATAAACTTGTCAAATTTTATATACCACTGCCTTAGAGCCTGTTTTAAGCCATACAAGCTCTTCTTTAACATGCACACCAATTTTTCTTTCCCTTTGACCTCATATCCTTCTGGTTGCTGCATGTATATCTCTTCCTCCAAATATCCATGGAGAAATGTTGTCTTTACATCTAACTGTTCAAGATGTAAATCTTCCACTGCTACAAGACTTAAGATAGTTCTGATTGAAGTCATCTTAACAACAGGAGAAAATATTTCATCAAAATCAATACCTTTCTTCTGTGCAAACCCCTTCACCACAAGTCTAGCTTTTTACCTCTACTTTCCTCCATCTTCTTCCTTCAGCTTGTAAATGCATTTATTCTACAATTTAGTTTTACCTGCAGGCAACCTGACAAAGTCACAAGTCTGGTTATGCATTAAGGAGTCCATCTCTTCTTCCATGGCTAGCTCCCACTTCTTCCTACTTTCAACCTGCATTTCTTCTTCATAACATTCAAGTTCACCAGAATCAGTCAAAAATAAATAATATAATGAAGGAGAGTATCATTCAGGGAGTCTACTTATCCTGGTAGATCTTCTAACACCACTTTCAGGTGTTTGAGGTGCCTGTTGTTGTTGTGGTAGTTGCTGCTGTTGTGGTTGTTGATTATTATCATTTTCAGGCACCTTTACTTTTTTAGTTATCTCATCAAGAACCGTGTATTCCTTCCTTTCTTTATCTTGTTTCTTTTCCTGCAACTGATTCTTATACAAGACCTTTTCATTGAATATTACATCTCTGCTCCTAATGATTTTGTGATTTTTATAATGATATAAGCGATAACCAAAATCATTAGCACCATATCCAATAAAGGTACATTTATTTGATTTTGTCTCAAACTTTGTTCTATTTTCTTTATTAATATGGACAAAGGCCTCACAACCAAATGGCTTTAAAAAAGAGTAGTTTACCTTTTTACCTTTCCATGCTTCCTATGGAATACCACCATCCAAGGAACTTGAAGGCCCTCTGTTTATTAAATATACAGTAGTATCTACAACAGCTGCCCAAAATTGTAAAGGCAATCCCGCATGCAATCTCATGCACCTTGCACACTCCATGATTGTTCTGTTCATCCTTTCTGACACACCATTTTCTTGTGGTGTTCTTGGAACTGTCTTCTCTCTACGAATTCCATGCTCTGAACAGTACCTATCAAACTCTTTGCTGCAATATTCACCTCCATTGTCTGATCTGAGACACTTGAACTTCTTTCCTATCTCAATATCAACCAAATCTTTCCATTTCTTGAAAGTATCAAATACATCAGATTTATTCTGAATACAATAAATCCAAGTTTTTCTAGTTGCATCATCAATAAATGTAACATAATAGCGAGAGCCACCGAGAGATGATACCTGAGAAGGTCCCCATACATCTGTATGCACAAGCTCCAATTTTTCGCTCTTCTTTTCTTTCCCAACTCTGAGAAATCTGACTCTCTTTTGTTTTCCATAAATGCAATTTTCACAGAAATCCAAATCAACATTCTTCAAACCTGGCAACAAATTTTTTGAGTGAAGAATCTTCATCCCCTTCTCACTCATGTGTCTGAGCCTCTGATGCCATATGCTGCATCTGCTCCTTTGGAAGTTAAAGCATTAATAGAATTAGAAATACCATTGCATAAATACAATGTACCAACCTTTTCACCTTTTGCTATTACCAGGGCTCCTTTGGTGACCTTCCAAGTTTTATCTGTGAAATTTGTCACACAACCTTCACTGCCTAACTGCCCTGTTGAAATCAGATTTTTCTTCAGATCTGGAACATGCCTTACCTCCTTTATTAGCCATTGGTTTCCATTCTGTTTTTTTACAAGAACTTTACCCATTCCAACAATTTTACAGGTTTTATCATCACCCAAACGGACTTGTCCAAAATCTCCTTGAACATAGTCCTGAAAATATTTCTTATCAGGTGTGGCATGGAATGAAGCCCCTGAATCTACAACCCAAGAATCAGTAACATTTTCGAAAGAAAGAATCAAAGCATCTTGTAACACATCACCTGTCACATTTGCTTCATGATTGTTTTCTTATTGTGTGTCTCCTTCTTTTCCTTTCCAAGATCTACAGTCTTTCTTTAGGTGTCCTTTCTTTCCGCATTTCCAACACACTATCCCCGATCTGGACTTGGATCTGACTTTCCTTGATTTACTGCGATATCCCGAGCTCTTTCCTCTTTCCATTCTTCTTCCCCTAGGCTCTGCACTCAAAGCATTACCCGATGTCTCACCGGAGCTTTTCCGTCGCATTTCCTCGCTAAGGATAGCACCGACAACATCATCAAACTTTAAAGTACTAGATCCAGAGACAGAGTTACTAATGGCCATAACTAAACCATTCCATCTTTCTAGCAATGAGCACAGAAATAACGGAGCTCTAACTTCATCATCAAAGTTTACCCCTACATAAATTAACTGACTGGTAACTGTATTAAAATCATTTAAATGGTCTGCAATAGATCCACCTTCCGACATCTTAGTATTAAATAGTCGTTTCATAAGAAATACCTTGTTTGAGGTCGAGGGTTTTTTCATATAGTTTCGCCAACGTCTACATCAAACCCTCTGTTTTTGTTTCCTTCGAAATATTGAAGGTGACTGATGCCGCAAGGCACAACCGTATTGTTCTGAGTGCCTTTCTATCGAGAATGTTCCATTCCACGTCTTTCATGGCCGTCGGCTTCTTTGCTTTTCTGCTCGATGGTAGGTATAGATATTTCTGATACAGATAATCTTCCATCTACATCTTCCATAGCGGGAAGTTTTGGCCATTAAATTTATCAACCATAAACTTAGCATCTTCCGCCATTGCTCCCACTCGAACCAGGAACCCTTCTTTCCTACAAGTTTATCAGTCAAATATACCTTTGGCTCTGATACCAGTTGTTAGAAAATTAAATATTATAGAGCAATGCAACACATAAAATATGCGGAAAATACAAGCACACAAAACACAGAAAACCAGAGAGACACAGATATACGTGGTTCACCCAGTTTGGGCTACATCCACCCCAAACAGCCAGTCCTTCCTTTCTATTATCCAACAAAATAAAGATACAAAACCTACAACAGATCTGCTGTAATATCCTCTGTTCTCTCTCACAGTCTCCCTATCTGTTTCTCACTCAGAGAATACACATACATTACACAGCCGCAGTACAATACCCTCATAAAAGCGAGGGGTTACCTTTTAGGGAAAAAAACCCTAAACTAAAAATAACTTCTACCGTTAGATTGTCTGCCTAATGAACGCCCCAGATTGACTAGAAATTACTATACTTTTATAAGGCAATTTTACATCTATTTTTGGCTTCAAGGGCGTTGCCTCCGAAACCCCCACCGGGGGACCACTGGCCCCCGAACCCCCTAGCTTGGGGGGTCGGCCCCCCCGGACCCCGCGGGGGGGACAAGTCCCCCCCGCGTGCAAGGGTGTACAATTTTCCTGGGGTATACATCCAGCTAAAACAAGGATCTCTGAATCAAGAAGAAAATTAGGCTCCACACCCAACATGAAGCAAATAAGAATCAATTAAGCCACAACACAGATAACTTCCCGGGGAATGCTTGCTTCTCAAAACCCCACTATCTTCTATTGTATATTCAACATGGATACATGAAACAATTACATACAAATCTTCTCATAAGAGCCCTCTTGTACTCGACTAATTGTCTCACACTATCTCAAATAAAACTGACCAATACTTAGCCAATTTTCTGCCTCCAAATAGCCTACCTTGCTTGTGCAATCCCTGATGAATGAAATCCCTATTATTTAGGAATTTTGGCCTTTGTTTATTGTGCAAGTATCATGATCACTCCAATGGGTGTTTGGTTGCATGGGTGCAACCCAATAATCCTACAACTAATTGTCAACTTCCCTTTCACCTAGATCTCAACTGGGTCTCCAGTGGAACTGACATGCATGCAACTAATAATAGTAAATCCTCAGTTGCATGTGAGATCACTAATTGTGAATTAATTAATATTTAATTCACTTTATCTCTCACTAGTGTATCTAAAAGTTACAACTAGCACAACTGAGTTTAACTCACTCAACTAAGTTAAACTGATTACAACCTGCATTAACTAATGCACCACTACACTTCAAAATCTATTACAACTATAATTACTCTGCATGCCTCACCAACTACCCTCAACTCGAAATTCATGAGTTAACTGAGTTTATCACACTCATTTAACTATTACAAATTATCTTGAGATTATATTACATTTTATTGTCCATATTAATTAAGGGATAAATAAAATAGACATGCACCAAATTTATCCCACACCGGTGTAAGTGCTGCTAAGACCTGTGGTCCCACACTAGTGTAGGTGCTGCTTGGACCTCCTAGTCCCACACTAGTGTAGGTGCTCAAATTTCTTGTTGAACTTCAACACTCCCTTTCAACAAGAAAATGATTATCCTTCACCCCGATCCTATCTCTATGGTATTTTAATTTTCTCCTCGTGGGCGCCTTCGTCATAATATCTGCATCCTGATCTTCCGTGGGAATGTACTGAAGTAACATTATCTGCCTCTACACACAATATCTGAGATGGTGGTACCATATATATATATGTGCTTGGAACTATCATGAAACACAAGATTAATTAAGAGTTTAATGCAACTATGATTATCACAATGTATCACTGTCAGATCCATCTGAGAACCAAACAAACCAACTGTAATGTTCCCAATTTTTATGGAACACTAATTTTTTCCATTCTCACTTAGGAGATAAATAAAATGGGTAGGAGACCCATTCATTTCATAAATAAGGAATAAAAATCCTCTTAGCATGAAGGGGAATCACTTTTGGAGCTTAATGTCACACCTCCATGTGTGAAAGAGGGCTTTTGCAAGAAGGCTAGGTCAAGTTTGACCAAGTCAAACTGCGTAGTATGCATGAGGTGTAGAGCACATTGTGGGCCAGTGTAGTGGGATAAGGAGGGAAATTTCTAGAGGAAGGAAACCCTAATGAGTAGGGTCCATTGAGAGAGGTCTCACATTGCTTAAAAGGAGGGCAAGGTTGCCATTGCAAATCATGTTGAGTATTATTCATCTCATTGTCTATTCAGACAAGAGAGCATTCTTTGTTGTTTAGCAAGAATTGCCGGAGGAATTCCTGTTTAGGATTCCTTCTCCCTCTTGAGAGGCCTCTTGAGGAATTGTACCTCGTTTTCCCCATATCCAGGCTTTGGGCCAAAGCATTCATTCAGTTGTAGCGCAGTTCACAAAGGTAGCTGGGTTGTGTTGCTGGGTGTTGTAGGGGAGGGTTCCACAACACTACTTCAGAGATTTTTTTTCAGAGGAGAGGATGTCCAATTTATTATAAGATCAGTGAGGAGTGTTTTTGGGCAAATTTGCAGACCTTGGCATCAGGCCAATTTTTTCCAGCTCTCCTACAACGCAGTATCTTCCCTAAACTGCATTATTTACATTGGCCATTTGCAGTGAGGGACTGCAAGGTTGATTGGAGGATAAATCTTGGGTGAAAGGATCAACCTTTCACATTAGAACTCCATTGGAGGAGGCTCTTTTAGATTGAGCATCACATTCAGCCATCTCCTCATATTTCTGTTTATGAGTTGCTACTGCTACAATAACTCCGGCATTATTATATTTCCTATTTTTGTATATGTATTTCAGCCAATCCTCTTGAGGATGGTTATTTACTTGTTTTCCGGGGTTGAGAGCTTGCTCCCCCTCATTTCTTGAGCTACCATTGTTATATCATTTTATTCACATCATATATGTTGCAACATCTTCCTATGACTGCGCAGTCATAGCTTGAGCATATTGTGTAGCAGTGTTTGGAGATATGATTTGCTAATCTTGAGTAACATTCCTCTCAAGATCTTGTATTATTTACATTGCTGCTACTATTTAATAGAAGGGCTATGGATTGCTCCCATTTTCATGAGTTCATGTGTCACTGTTAATTCCATGAGGGTATTTGCATATTGTTGTAACTTGTTCCTAATAGGAGATATTACATATCTATAGACAGAGTCTACAAAGGGCCAAATAGCCTCTAGATTTCACCCTTCCTTGTGAAGGTGATGCATCCAGTAAATGCCCAAGTAGTCAATCTCTGAAATAGACTTGCAATATTTCTGAAAAAGGAATATCTTAAGATATTCCCAACATTGCACAAATTTCCCCATTTTGGATACTCCAATGGTATCTGAGCATCTTTCTTGGCTCAGCTTGTGGCCTTCAAGCCCAAGAAAGAAGAAGAATATGATGCAGAAGATGAGATTGATCTCATCTATTTTCGAAGCAAAGGACAGCCTCCCCGAGGAGGAGAAGCAAAGAGGAGAAGAGGAAGGTCCATGCACTTCCTATTCTCGGAAAGAAAGCAAGCATGAGAGATGCTTGGATCATCTGGTTCTAAATCAATACCTGCATGAATATAAATTCCATTCTGCAGCATTCAAGGAAGCTACAACGTTCCCACAGTTTATTCAGTAGAAGGAGGAGAGAAGGCCCTGCAGTGGAAAAGAAATCAGAGGCAATAGGTTTCTATTGTCTACATTTGATGGGGACACTTCAGCTAGATCTTGGGTGAAAAAGCTAGAAGCCTTTTTCTTGCTACATCCAGTGGCAGAGGAAGAAGCAGTGGAGATTGCAGCACTACAGATGGAGGGTGAAGCCTCTGTTTGGTGGTTCAAACCCTTGGTCCATTCAAGGGTAAGCTCTTTTGAAAACTTTGCTCAAAGGTTGATTCAAACCTTTGATGGAGAGAGGACAAAGGAAGAACATCCTTTTTCAGCTATGGAGGAGGCGGATATGGCATTGGAGGAGGCAACTACTGCAGCCACACAAGAAGACCATAGGATCCATCAAGGTATGAGTGAAGTTCCACTTTTCATTTCAGCAAACAACATAAATAATTGTGGAAATTCATCTTTAAAGGTCCCAGGATCTACATCTATTGCTATTCCAGAGCACCATGATTGCACTGTGCTCTACAAAGGGTTTAAGGGAGAGATAAAGCCTCATCCTCAGGCACTTTTTATGAGTCTCATTCAGCCCTTGAGGTTGGGATGTGAACCATTGGAGAATTAAATAAACCATGGCACCTTCATGATAAATCAGGGAACAAACCTTGAACCGGAGGATGAAACAACTACTACACTATTGGAGAAATTAGCAGCGCTGTTAGACATGGGTGGAGAGGAGATAGTACCTCCATCAAAATTGGGTCCTCATGGATCTAACATAGCCATGGGTGAGAGATATTTTCTAAGAGGTCGCCAAGGAGCTGCATTTCAACCTTCCATGGAATGCAAAGGGGAAGATATGACTTGGGAGAATGGTAGCCCTCATGGGAGGAGTACCAAAGGAGGAAAAAGGAGAAGACATCCACAAAGAGATGAGTGGGTGTGGATGAGAAGCAAGGGGCTGATTTTCCACTTGCAATTACATGATACCAGGTAGCAAGAGGCTTGGCTGCGCTGGCTCCTCTTGAAGGAGTTTGGCCATCACTTGGAGCACTCTTTTTCCAGGAGAATGGGAGTAGAGGAGAGGTGGCAGGATGTTTGCATCATTGAGCAGCAGAGAGCAGGGACACATGGAGCTAATATGGCACATATATCAGTCATGGTACCTTCATCACATGACTTACATGATGTGAGCATGTGGAGGCAGCAAGCACTTGGGTTGCTTGAGTTATCTTGGAGAGAGCACAAGAAGATTTGCTCTCATATGATTTATGGTGTTGCAAGAGTAGAGGAGGGCACTCTCATAGTGAAAAGGGATTACTCTTTGGTTTGGACTGATCAGGAGGAATTTCCATCTTGGGAAAAGCTTCACATTTTCAGTAGCATCACCAGAGGTGTTCTTGACAGGGAGCATGTCAAGAGACAAAGACTGGCTTGGGCTAGAGTCTTTTTGCATGAAATCACAGCGTTGACATTTGGGAGCAGGATCATATATATGGATCCATCCATCATCTTACTTCCAACATATGGTAAGAGCATTGTGTTTACATTTGCTGATTTACATACTCTTATCATTATGTTGCAGTGCATGGTTCCTCAAGGAGGCAGGTTTTTCATGTTGCTCCACAAGCAAAATTGGGCCAAACCATATGATGGAGGCAACCATCTTTCACATGGCCTTGGGCAAATGTTTTTCCATTATACACATGATCAGCTAATTCATATGATTAGCATTGTACTACAAAACATTCTTCCTTGTACATTTCTTAAGCAACAGTTTGCAAAACTGCGTTATGCACGCTTGGGAGACTATTGGTACTTTCTAGCACCATATGAAACCATTGGTACCTCCTCTATTTTCATGATGAGAATGTTTCAATTTGCTGATATTTTCCATGTTATTATTGGGAGCATTATTGGTGAAATGACACATGAGTTGAATGTGTCATTGAGGGGAGGAGATTCCCATAGCTTTTGCATTGCATGTTCTAATGGGAATATGAGGAGAGAGATGGTCACCACAACCACTTATTTGCTTTCTTTGGAGGTGTACCATGAGTCTGATGATGATATCCATCCATTTTATGTATATGGACACGTATTTGATTTTGTATTGCTGATTCACTCATCTATTCACTATTCAGTAGTAGAGATGAAATTTTCTGCACAGTACTTGCCATGATATTCTCTGCAGCTGCAGTGGATGAGATTATGTTGTAGCCCTATCAGACATTGTTTGTACCTTGTTCCACATGATATAACCTACAGCAAACATGTCATTGGGGTATTCTATGATGATCACGTCCTACTCATCATGGATGACATATTTTGGGCCAGCTGGGTTTTCATTGATGGAGGAGAGATCTTTGGAGGATTGCTCTTCATGTTGCCACTTGGAGGCAATAAATTTTCAGCCCTTGATCAGCATACACCCAAAATTAAACATAAGTGGAGGGGAGGACAGCATGGGGTAAGCTATGGAGCTTTCCATATTCATATTTTCAGCCCACCTTCTTTTCTGGAGCTCAAGGGGGAGAGAGTTTTCTATGATTTTCCATGTTTGGAAGCAGCTCATGTTGTATGGATGATTTCTTGGGGATGGGAGATTCATATGGGGATAATGAGTCCCACTTTATATCAGATCTCATGCTTTAAGGAGGCCCTTAGACAGCCCATTTTTTCCTTCATGGATATATGTTTCTACATGACAGCTATTTGGGGATGCTCACCAAAGGCTAGATTGCATATGTTGGAGGGACAACTTGGACACTTGATTGATGATATGGCATCCTTTTATTGGAGGAGTTATCATGCATGGATGCTATAGGGAAATTAAGGGGAAATAAATCAATCTATCCTTGTACTAGCTTGAGGACAAGCAATCTTTGAGAGGGGAGGACTGTCATGTTCCCAATTTTTATGGAACATTAATTTTTTCCATTCTCACTTAGGAGATAAATCAAATGGGTAGGAGACCCATTAATTTCATGAATAAGGAATAAAAATCCTCTTAGCATGAAGGGGAATCACTTTTGGAGCTTAATGTCACACCTCCATGTGTGAAAGAGGGATTTTGCAAGAAGGTTAGGTCAAGTTTGACCAAGTCAAACTGCGCATAATGCATGAGGTGGAGAGCACATTGTGGGCCAGCGCAGTGGGATAAGGAGGGAAACTTCTAGAGGAAGGAAACCCTAATGAGTAGGGTACATTGAGAGAGGTCTCACATTGCTTAAAAGGAGGGCAAGGTTGCCATTGCAAATCATGTTGAGTATTATTCATCTCATTGTCTATTCAGACAAGAGAGCATTCTTTTCTATTTAGCAAGAATTGCCGGAGGAATTATAGTTTAGGATTCCTTTGAGAGGCCTCTTGAGTAATTGTACCTCATTATCCCCATATCCAAGCTTTGGGCCAAAGCATTCATTCAATTGCAGCGTAGTTCACAAAGGTAGCTGGGTTGTGTTGCTAGGTCTTACAGGGGAGGGTTCCACAACACCACTCCGGAGATTATTTTTCAGAGGAGAGGATCTCCAATTTATTAGAAGATTAGTGAGGAGTTTGTTTGGGCAGATTTGTAGACCTTGGCATTAGCATAATGTTTTCTAGCTCTCCTACAACGCAATATCTTCCCTAAACTGTGTTATTTACATGGGCCATTTGCAGTGAGGGACTGCAAGGTTGATTGTGTTAGCCACCCATATTTTTCCTATCATATCACCTGGTGGCTAAATATTCTTTGCAGCCTTCAAGAAACAAATTCAGTCCTAAATTTTTTGGTGCTTGAAGTCTTTTGGTGAAACTCATGTTGTTGGTTAAATCTTCATACCTGTTTCCTTCTCCAAACCCCTGATATCCTGCAAAAATCCAAGTCAAATACTGCAGTGTTTCCCTTTTTTTTTCCTCTTCCTTTTTCCTTCCAACTACCTCATTCTCCATTTTCTTTCTATTCATAAAAACCCCACAAAAACATATGTTTTCCCCTTAACCCTTCACACATTCCACTTCCCAAGGTTAAAAACTCACTTTTTAACTTATCGGACCCTTTTTCCTCTGAAAAATCATTCGAAATCATATAAATGGCATATTTTATGTGTTTTTGGCATTTTAGCCCTTTCAAGCTAAGCCCCCGAGCCGTTTTCCTCTATATACCCGAGTGCCAGGACTGACCGCTCATTCCTTAGGCGCTAAACCGAAAAATACCATTTTCCTCCGTTCATTTCCCTTTGAAAACCCGAAAAAATCCATTTTATAAAGTTTAACGGGGAATAATTAAAATCACATGTTTTATTTCATGATCAACCTGGACCGTCGATCTGCTCCCCAGATCCGACGGAGCGGAGCACATCTCACCAGGTGGACCCCCCCTTCTCCCGCATTGTTTGTCAAGAAACCACCGGTTTCCATTTCGCACCACCTTCTGAGCCACGGTGGTTTTCTCCCGTCGGCCAGCGATTCCATACGCTGGCCGACACGTGTCCCTGCCACTATTTAAAAACCGTCGTGCTATCACCTCATTTCACACGTTAAAATTCACACCATAACCATGCAGCGGAATCCACCCCCACTGTTTGATCTGGGACTTCCCATCCGACGGTTGCTGATCGCCTCACTTGCTCGACCTTTAACGGACATGCATGCCTGTTAACCCATCCATCGCGCACCCAAGATTCAATCTCCGTCGTCGATCTCTATAGATCGACGGCTATTATTCATCCTCCTGATTCCATCGCCCAGTCAGACATTTTCCCGCTGACTTCCCGTTGCCCGATCTCGACTGTTGATCTCTGCAGATCGACGGTCCTAATTTAATCTTTCTTCAACCTTTTCCACGACCGCCCAAATTTGACCTCGGCCATTGGATGATGCCATCCAATGGCCCGCGTTCCTCTGCACATTCCCCAAAGCAGATTGACCTATAAACTGGATTTTTTACGTGTTTTTTGTATTTTGCAGGGTTAAGGTCATTTGTTTGTGTTTTAAAAGGAAATTTCAGACCAGGAGGATGACGATCCTCTACGTTTCGATTTCTCCAAGGAAATCACTTACATAGTTAGTTTTCACGTCTCTTCAATGTTTCCATGGGCATTGATGCCTTTCCCTACTTACGCAACCCTGCACAACAGAGAAAACCGTCAAAATCAATGCAGAAAAAGAGTATCAGAGATTGAAGACAACAGTAAGCCAGATCACAGCTTAAGTGGACAAATTTATGGGGATTAAGGCCAACACAGTTATCAAACGCCTAATCCCTGCTCTCAAATACTGATTCAAGGAAAAACCTAAAGTGTTTATCAGACATATTCCCTCCACCGCCACAAATGGAGGCGAATTGATTCCTCCCAGCGCCTACGGCGCCACCTGTGCCTCAAAGGATTCAATCAACAAACGAATTTATTGATGAAAGTCAGACATTTTTCCTCGACACAGCCAAAGGAGTTATTTCTGCCAGGAAATTAATGACAGAATGTCGGCAGAGCAACCCTATTGATACACAAAGCCTCAAAAGTCTAATAAAGCTCCCACCGAGCTAAATTCATGAGTGTAAATCATTTAATACAGAGGAACACCTGTATATTTCTTCGTTGAGGCCCTCGATGGCCAAGAAGACATTAATATATGTATTAATTGGTTTTTGAGATCTTTTCATCAGATCTCACGTCCTCATCTTTCTATAAATACTTCAGTAGAAGATGAGTGAGGGGTTGGTTGTTAATGTAATTGCTGAAGCATTGTAATTATCACTGAGCTAAAAACTCTTGATTGTAGATAGGATTTCACTGGCTCTTGGAGCTTTTCTTGTAACAGATAGGTTAGGTTGTGAAGAGAGATGGATTAAAACACTGGATCTGAAGATTGTAACTTGTTTTAAGCATCAATACAAGCTGATTTATGGGATCCTGGTCTATGCTAATGGTGATGTTATTCTCATTGTAACTTGTATTTTGTTTCTGTTTTCAATTTGTTTCATTTTCCACTATAAAGAACAGTTTAAACAGGGTTAGGACCTACTGTATATCAGTAACCTTCTCTGGCTGAAAAACCTTTATTTAAATGTTTTCTCAAAACTGTGTTATTTGAAAATGATTTAATTCAGTTTAAGTACAGGGATGTTGGCGTTCCCTCGTCTTGTTGTCTTAGCTGAATGTTATTTTTAAATGTTACTTTCAATATATGTTGTGTGAAGATGAGCTGAGGAAATTAAGGTTAGCCCTGGGTCCCTTTCTTATTTGCTCAACTATTTGATTGTTTCCCTTAGGATGTGTTAAAAGCTAACTAGTTTCAAAGTACTTATCAGATCTTAGACCATTCTGTGTTATCTTTGAATTTCCCTTTTGTTTTTTATATGTTTTCTATCAGAAGTGTATCAAAGGCTGGATAGTTTCAAAGTACTTACCAGATCCTAGTTTGCTTCTATGTTTTTCTTAAGTGCCTGGTCAAAGGCTGGCTAGTTTCAAAGTACTTACCAGATCCTGGGCTACTCTTTGTTATGCATCTGTCATTTCCCTTTCTTATTGTATCACTCCATTCCATAAATCAAACTTTAAAGAGATCCTTAGGCATAGATGACTTGCCCCATAGACCACTCTTGGACCTGATTGTTTCAATTAAATCCTCTTATGACTCCATGGCCCAATGGACTGAAAACCCCCCATCATCTTTCTTCATGATCAAAGCTTACTCTTTTTTCTTGCAACTTCTCACTTTTGAACCTGTTCGCATATAGATATTTCTGCCTCAGACAGCAACTATGTTCAACCACCCAAAAAAACCAAACAAACCCTTGGTCTTCATAACTAGCCTAATATCATTACCCTAAACCTCAAAGACAAATCCATCTTTGTACATACTGGAGAGATCCCTCTCCGGATTCAGGAGGGCTAGATCCTAGAATCCCAAAGTTGGTTGAAATGATGTTAACTCTGTGATCGGACTTTTGCCAATCTTGCTTATTACAGAGACCTAACAGATTGGAGGAGAAATCTTGGGTGAAATGATCAACCTTTCACATTAGAACTCCATTGGAGGAGGCTCTTTCAGATTGAGCATCACATTCAGCCATCTCCTCCTATTGAGGATGGTTATTTAGTTGTTTTCCGGGGTTGAGAGCTTGCTCCCCCTCATTTCTTGAGCTACCATTGTTATATCATTTTATTCACATCATATATGTTGTAGCATCTTCCTATGACTGCGCAATCATAGCTTGAGCATATTGTGTAGCAGTGTTTGGAGATATGATTTTCTAATCTTGAGTAACATTCCTCTCAAGATATTGTATTATTTACATTGCTGCTACTATTTAATAGAAGGGCTATGGATTTCTCCCATTTTCATGAGTTTATGTGTCACTGCTAATTCCATGAGGGTATTTGCATATTGTTGTAACTTGTTCCTAATAGGAGATATTACATATCTATAGACACAGTCTACAAAGGACCAGATAGCCTCTAGATTTCACCCTTCCTTGTGAAGGTGATGCATCTGGTAAATGCCCAAGTATTCAATCTCTGAAATAGACTTGCAATATTTCTTAAAAAGGAATATCTTAAGATATTCCCAACATTGCAGAAATTTCCCCATTTGGGATACTACAAAAACCAAGATCTTTCTCATCCACATAGCGTCACATGCAGCTTGACCTATTGCCATGTACTCTGCTTCCGTTGATCTTAGTGCCACAGATCATTGCTTCCTGTTATACCAAGAAATTGTTGTCGATCCTATGCTGAAGATCCCTCCTGATGTGATATTTCTGTCTGATGGACTGCCTGCCCAATCTGCATTCGTGAAGCCTTGAAGCTTCACTCCCTCTATCTGTCTATACCATGGACCATACTCTAATGTTCCCCTCAGGTATCTCAAGACATTCTTCCCTGCCCTCCAAAAGAGCTTGGTAGGCTTAACCATAGCTTGACTCAGCTGATTAACTGTGTAGAAAATGTCTTGTCTAGTGTTCACTAGATACATCAATGAACCAATTAACTGCCTGTAAATAGTAGCATCCACTACCTCTCCAGAAGTAGCATCCTCTTTCTCCCAATTTCCTAGAAGTGGAGTGTCCATGGGTTTGTAGCTATCCATGTGAAACTTATCCAGTATCTCTTCGACGTACTTGCTGTTGGAATATGTAATTCCTTCTTGTCTTCAGTGTCGACTCTCTATGAAAGGAGTTTGTTCCTATATGATAGGAGGTAGGTAAATCTATATATTCCTAGTTTTTTGTGTGGTTGAGATATTCTCTCAACCACATTATTGTGCACAAGATATTTTTCCTATCTTGAGACTATATTTCATGTATATATGTGCAACCATTTTTATTAATATAAGATTTTGTGCATAACAAGATTTTATCTTGGTATCAAATCCCATATGGGCCTGGACCTCTGTCCCTCTTGGGTTGAGGGAAATAAGAGAGAAAATCTATTTTTTTTGTTTAGTTTTTTTTTTTATTTTTCTATTCAAGTCGGTGTAGTTTGGTGCAGAGCCCGAAGCCCGAAGCCACTGGTGCAGAGCATGAAGCCTTCATGGGTGAGATTTTATGAAAAGTCGAAGGTGCCGAGATGAGTTGTGTGCTCTGGAGAGGAATTGTGCATCTGCTGTGAAATTAGAGTTCGTTGGTGTCGGGCGGTAAAGTTTGAGGATCCGTTGTATGGTTATTGAGTGGTGAATTGCACAAGATAAAGTGCAGTCACATGCCTGAAGAAGTGAAGGTTGAGGGTGAGGCGATGAACATCAGATGTAGAGGTAAGGGCTTCTGTTGTCGTTCTTTGAAGCTTGATGAATTGGATTGGGGTTCAACATCAAAAGGATCATCCCCTCAAATTAAACCATTTATAGCTGAAGGAGCCATATTAGAACCTTGATGAGTTTTCCAGCAGATCGAAGAAAGGAGCGACTGCAAGTTGCGCGGTGATTATTATTTTTATTTTTTTGATTCAGCATAAGAAATTCTTGCTTCTGTTTCCATTTTCTATTGCACAAATGAATTCGGCATAACAAATTTTGAGGTTTCAATTTTCTTGGTGATTAATCTATGTCATCCCTTTGCAAGTCCATGGTGAATCTATGATTGGTAGGAGACTGGGTGTTGTAATGGTGCATGTTCCGGTTGCGCCAAATGGGTTTATCGTGTGGACTAGGGCCTCACAAGATCTCTCGATTACATTTGTGGATCGGAGGATTCATGTTATATTGTTGTAGGTAGAAGGCGAGAGTGATTGACGATGCTTTTCACTGATTAATCAAATGGAGATACTACCAATGCTATTTATTTGATGGTTCCCAAGCCTCCTCATCAGTTGAGAGTTCGATCCGTGTAAAAGGCTTGAATTGTCATTTTTCCATATGTTCAATCAATCAGAGTCCTCTGTTTTTTTTTTTGTTAAATCGCATAGCACAACAGCATCACCGTCCCCACAGCATCTCTCTTACCTTGGAGAGTGTAGGTGCGTGGAGGCGAGGAGGCTAGAAGATATGAATCCTGGGTGATTACAGTTTGCAGTCTTTTTCTATTATAACATCACAAACCCAAATGGATTTGACAATAATTATAATGATTGTCGTAGAAAATCTGAGTGGTTGGAAACTATCTTGCTGCCTCACATATATATGAAAACGAGCGTCCTGTATGACAAGGTGCAGCTAATATCTTCCCATAGTCGTGATTTGTACATAATTAGAAGACAAAAATCTAGTAAAGGGATTCTTGCGGAGTTGTGGTTGGATGGGGAGAACATGATCTAGGAAAATTATGTTCGTTCGATTGTGCAAGCAGTTGGTGATAAACCATTGGTGGGTTCCTTCTGTGTTTGGTGATTAGAGGCAACGTCGATCCGCTACTATGGTTAGCAGTGGAATTCCAACAATCTCCTAATGACTTGTCATGCTTGACATGCGGGTATTCAATTTGTTGGAATTATTTGGGTTTGCATACAGTAGTCTTAGGAACAACTGGAAGAAAGCAAGGAACATCGGCAAAAGGAGATCTATCTAAAGCTATGATGTCATATTTATGCAAGAGGGCATTGTTGGATTTTTTTGTCTCTCTGCTTCATGATTCAGAAATCGATTTGCACCTAAGTGGATTTTCCTATCCTCAAATGAAGGTTTCAGCCTCGAAATATTATAAAGCTCTTGAAATTTTTCGTAGTAGTTTCTCATCTTTTTTTCGAGCTTGGCTGGTAAAACCTACGTTTTTGCTACATGTTTTGCTTGATATGCCTGGTCTGCTATTTTTTACCACATATACTCTGTTGGTCCTATTTTGGGCAAAAATATACTATCAAGGGAATTGGATGCAGAAACGAAAATTTTGTATGTAAAAATCATCGAATCTTATGTATTTCGTCGAAGAATTTGTGGGCGTCGTAGGATTGGATGGTGGATTCCTGGAGTGCCCACATCTAGATGTGAATGCCCACATCTGGATCGTTTGTGCTAGAATGCACTGCATTGAGACCAGTTGAAAAGACGGTGATTTGTTACTTTATTAGTGGACCCCTCTGAGGTATCGTTGGAGAAGAATGATTGTTGTTATGTTCAGGAAATAGTCATATTTGGGCAGAGATAGAGAAATTTGATGTTCTTGTTAATCTGAAAAGTTTATTGTGTTTCTTGTAATCAGGTTTAAAATTATTGAGCCTTATTGAGTCTAGGTAACTCAATGTAGGTAAAGTTACTTTGTTAGAATTCGCGACTCTAACAAATGACAGGTTAAGCATGGAGTTCCAAGATTTAATTGACAAATAAAAAGATTCCCAAGATGTGAACAACGAAAAGATGAGGTAAAGAAGCAGCAAAACTTATTATGATGGAGCACGTGGAGTTGTCAGGACGTTTCCAGCTTCCTGTGTTTGAGATCGACCTAGTTGAAGTTTGAACGCATTTTTTATCGTGGTCTCGTGGTGCAGTGGTGAAGTGTGGTATAACATATTTGTAGCAGTGGCTGAGGGTAGTGCGGTGAGCTTCTTGGATGTGCCTTTTTTCGTATACCAAAGCAACCTCTAGTGAATTGCAGTTGATGGCAACATTTTTTTGCAGCATTTGTGGCTAAGGAGAGAGGCAAGGTGAAGATGAAACTAAAAGTTCCAACATATTTTCTTTGACTAAACAAATTGTCTTCATGAATTCTTTTGTTTTCATGTTGAGACTGATCAACTTAACATGTAAATGCATTTATGTAAATTTGGTCAAAAGAATTAGATGTTGTATTGTTGTGACATTTAGGTTGGCAAACTATTGTCACGAGTGTGACTCTATGTTGGAATTTTCCATTCCAACAATAGAAAAAATTATTTGTAGGAATGATTTACTACCAGATATGATGAAGACACTAATAGTGAAAATGGCATCAAATAATAGTGGTTGGATCCAAATCAGAGATTGGAGGAGGATGGACAATCAATTTTGTGAGTTTTTTGTAAGTTTCTTGGAATAAACTCTTGATGATGAGTCACACAGTTGAATGGTAAGCAAGTCTAGGATGGTTTTGTAGTGGCCTTTGTATCTAGTAACTCCAATATTTGTGTAACGTTAGCCTTGTAAAGGCATATGTATCCCCGTGAATTTTTTGGTTATCTAAAAACCAGTTTGTAATTACAGGTTTGTAGTCAACCAAAAACTACTTTTTTCACTTTGAAGTGATGGTTTGTGGTGAGCCAGAAACCACATGCGAGCCCTAGTGGCTACAAAGCCTTCACGACTACAAAGCCTTCATGGCTATGGTGCCTCAGGTGCACACAGAATCCTTTGTGCACAAAGGAGCCTTCGTGCTCATAGTGAAGTAGGTGGTCTATAGAAACACCTTACTCACAGGATAAACTTAGTTTCTCATAGGACTCAGTTTACTGAGCACATTTTGGGGGGGATTTGTAGATACAGGTACATGTGTGTAGTGGTAATGGTTGACTAAACCATGTATGTGAAGTACATCCTACGAGACTAGCAGTTGCAACAGTTGGTACCCATGCATTCCGGTGGATGGTTGCTCCTTTATATGGACGTCAACATATCCTTTTATTGGTTCTGCACATGGGATTTGCACGTTTGTGGTGGATCTGAGTCGCAGAAACATATTTTTTTTGGTTATGCACATGAGATTTTCCTGTTTGTGGTGGATCTGAGTTGCATACACATATTTGGTTGGTTCTGCACATGGGATTTTCCTGTTTGTGGTGGATTTGAGTCATAGACACATATTTTGTTACGATTGACCACAACTAGATTTTGTGAATCGCTATCGAGACAAGTAGTCATTAAGGGGGTATGTTGGAATATGTAATTCCTACTTTTCTGTGGTTTTGACTCTCTATGTAAGGAGTTTGTTCCTATTTCATAGGAGGTAGCTAAATATATATATTCCTAGTTTGGTGTGTGGTTGAGATATTCTCCCAACCACATTATTGTGCGTCCAAGATAGTTTTCGTATCTTGAGACTATATTTTATGTATATATGTGTAACCATTTTGATTAATATAATATAGTGTGCATAACAAGGCTTTATCTCTTTCCTTGAGAAACAAAAAGTTCACCATTCCACTGCCATATTTCCAAACCAAGGAAATAATGGAGTCCCACCTCCTTCATTTCAAACTCCCTTGAAAGATCTTTCTTGCATGAGTGTATCAGCTGCTCATCACCAGTCAAAATTAGATCATCAACATAAAGAACAATAATCAATAGCTTACCCTCAACCACAATCTAGTATAGGTTTGCATCAGTTTTAATTTTTTTGAAGCCTAGTCCAGTGAAATAGTTGTCTATCCGAGTGTACCAAGCATGAAGTGCTTTCTTCAGCCCATACAGTTCTCTCTTGAGTCGACACACATGTGACTTGCTTTTGAAGATCTCGAAACCTTCCAACTGCTCTATGTACACTTATTCCTCAATGACTCCAATGAGAAACACAGTTTTCACATCCATCTGATGCATGCACCAGCCCATCTGCACTGAGAGTGAAAGGATGGATCTAATGGAAGAGTACCTTGCAACAGGTGCAAAATTCTCATCATAATCGATCCCCTTAATCTATGAGAATCCCCGGGCCACAAATCTGGCCTTGTATTCCTCCACACTCCCATCAAAAACTTGCTTTACCTTGTAGATCCATCCAGATCCAACCATTGATTTGTCGACCAGTCTTGGGACAATATCCCATGCATCGTTCTTGACAATGGAGTCATACTTCTCCACCATTGCATCAACCCAAGTTGGTTGCTGCACTACCTCTTGAAAGGAAGATGGTTCAGTCAAAATACATGTGCGCATAAGAGCCATGTATCCAGTAAACCTATCTGGAGACTGTATCTGTCTGTGTTGTGAAGTAGGGACTCCTACATTCTCCGCAGCATCAAGTCCCTATCTATCAACTTCTATGGTGCGCCTTCTGCCATTTCTGATGGATGGATCTGCATGAGTGTTTTCCGCCTATTAGACTCCTGTATTTTTACAGTATCACTAGATGACTTCTTATTCCTTATATTTTCCATGCTGAAAATAATATTCCATTCCTATCATTTATTTTCATAAAAGGAAAGAATATCCTGGGTGACAAAGAAGTCAAATAAGTCCACCTACCATTTGTTTCAGCTAAAAGAGGAAAATGTTTCTGATTTAGGTGTAATGGAGAACCAAATCTCACTTCCTTCATTATTTTTCATTTACCCTCTCCTTTAATTTCATTTTACCTATTTGTGAGACTCCCATACTCTGAAATCCCTTCTTAAAAAACCTTTTTTCCCCTTCTTAAACCCCTCCCCCTTCACTCATTCCCCTTTCGTTTCATTAAAAAAAATGTAAAACCCACTTTTACATTGTTTGAAATAAATTTAACCTATCGAGCCCCACTTTAATAAACCTTGTTTATTAAACCCCGACCCCTTTTATATTGAAACGCCACTGTTGGGGAGGTTAAACCCCTCTGCAGACAGAGGCGATCCCTACTAGCCCAGAGCAGGTCTAGCAACAATCAAACACACTATGGTGCAGGTTCCTAATTGCAAATAAACCAACTAGCAATGAAGGCTTACCTGGAATCCAACGCTGTCGCTCGTAGAGAAGGTAGTGCTCCCATTCCTTAGCCTCGGCAGATCACAATCCTCACGATCTCCGTGATCAGACACCTGCACATGCAAGAAACAAAACAAACGCAAGCATAAAATCCAGTATATACAACTATATGTCAGTCGAAGAAGACATAACTCATGATCATAATCAAGAACAAGAGTGGAACCATAACCAATAGTCGTTTATTATTAATTCATCAAAGGAGGAATACAACCATAGCTTCGATGCTGAAATCTCCTTTGGCGGGTCGTCAGCAGAACATGTCTCGATAAAGCCTGTCAGGGATGGGACAAGCCTCTCTCTCCGGATACTGGACAATAGTCTCCTTGCTTGGATTTGGCTTTAAGAGAACTAGGAAGGCTCTTGCATCATTAGGCTCTTGGGAACTTGGAGATTAGCTTGCAAAGGAGATGAGCAAGCTTTTATAGATGGAGGAAGGGGAGTTGGGATCCCTATTATCATGGGATTGGCCCTATCTTCAAGGAAGCTTCCATGAGAGGTGGCAAACCACTTCCTCTACATGGAGATCCGGGGCCAAACCTCCCAACTCAAGATAGATACCAGTTTATGAATTGGTTAGGACGAAACTTCCGCCATTTATTTTTTAAAAACAATCCTTAAAATGGCTGGCGCGAGTGCGACTCTGAGACAGAGCACCAATTGGCGTGCCCTCTTTGAAGGATTTCCCCCATTGGCACGAGTAATGAACTGGCTGCCCACGCCAATGAAAAAAGGGGTGTTTTTAGGGTTTTCCACAAGGAGTTGTCATCAAGGTAATGAAAGCTCATGTTCAGAGGAATGTCATGCAAGTGTTTTTAGGCCATGTCACTGCTCATAAGTCACAGAATGAGCCCTCCAATGTGTGGGACGGGGATTGCAGGGACGGTGACAAATTTCTATGTAACAGATGCCCCCTAAAGCATGAGGTCCGAGAGAGAGTGAGGGGTGAAATGCTTTACGAGAACGTGTCCAACCAAAAACACCTCCGCCGAAAAACCTGCGTGGAGAAGTACCACTGATATCTCATATACATGATATATATGTGGTATGGGCGCAGCCATCCATAACAGAGTATACAATAATCCAGATCTGAGGCATGGACGCAGCCATCCAGTGAGGATCGATAAATAGACTCAGGTATGGTCGCAGCCATCCAGTGAATGAGTCATGTAACAATCATAGTAATCCACAAAATTGCAGCCTGGATTCCAACAGATAAAATCCAGGGTCTCGCGCTCCATCTCGACCCGAACAAAAGTACAAGTTCAAGCATGCGAATATGTGAGCTGAAGTCGAACATGCAGGAACATCGTCTGATTACCAGCCAATGATGAAAGCTATTAACAGACGCGAGAGGTTCCACCAATAATGAAAATGGTCCTCAAGGTACTATAGGTACAATCTATGGCATACGAATCAGTGAGCTGGCGTCGAACACCCGTAGAATCATTCGATCGGAGGCCAATGATGAAAACCTCACGTCGAATGTGAAGAACCTGCCATTGAGGCATGCAGGATCCAAGGTACCTGAAGGGAGTCTCTAGATCAGCTTCCTGGATAATGAGCTGAAGTCGACAGGAAGTGACCTTGATCGAAGGTGGGCCATAGTGTTTCCCACATCATCGATGCGAGACAGAGGAACATAATGTCTTTGTGAATCAAGATTAGATGAGAATCCAAGGAAGGTTGATATTTGCAGAGGTCAACTTCTCTTGAACATATGGTGGCACGACAGTGAGTTTGGCAGTATTTTACATCAAATGATCAAAGGTCATGGTGACGAGGCAAAGAGCAGATGAGAGGTCAAAAGGGATCACCCAAACCCACGGAGGCAAGTGAAGAACGAGATGAGATGTCCCCAACCTGACACGAATGCAGACAAGTGCCATGTTCAAGAGCGACATACTGCCGACACGACAATAATTCTGGTTCCATTTTTCCCCACCATTTCTAGCGAGTACCCCAATTATTTTTGAAAACAAGCTTGAAGGGGATAGCATATGCTTGTAATATAAGTTTTCCCTTCGGGCGAATCCATCCTAGTACATTTAACGAGCCCTAGGAAGGAGAAACTCAAATAACGTCATTACGACTGAATCCAATGTCATCAGGGTTTAACGAGTCTGACAGAGGAAGAACTCGGCGTCTTTTCATGTTTAGAGAGTTTGAAAAGACAGCGGAAAAGTAAAATCCAAAGGTCCCTTTTCGTAAATAGTTTCTCAGACCCGAAAAGGTAGAAAACAATATCTGAGAAAACCTCCTAGTCGCGATAGGCTAGGGTATTCCTTTTTCGTAAATAATCTATCCCAGCCAGAAAAAGGGGTAAACGTATACTGGGTAGATGTCGTTTCGCAGCCACTTTAATGAGATCGAAACGACAAGGGCCTCGGAAATCTTTTCATGTTTAGAGAGTCAGAAAAAAGCTGAAAGATGACTCTAGAATGAATTTTTCGTGTATTTACCGAGTTTGAAAAAGTATAAAATATAACTCGTTTCGCCGTTTAAGTTGCGTAAAAACCTGTTACTGCACATAAAGGCAAGTGTAAAATCCATTTTCGACAAAATATATTAAAATATTAATAAAAAATGACTTTTTAAAACCTAATTAGATTTCAAAAGTTATAAATAAGTCTCAAATGGTAAAAACAAAATTACTTTTACTATTTACCTCATTGGAGAGCAATAGTGGTCCATTTTGTGTGCAAACTTCTGACGGCGATTGTGACCGATCCAGGCTACCATTCAGATTCCCATCTGTTCCAGGTAAGAGGCACTTCCTTGTACTCCATTTTAATCCATTTTTTCATAGTTTTCCATTGCACATTAGACTTATGTGGAGGATTTTTAAAATTTTAGGGCTCTGCCCATTGGCGCGGGTATCGGGCACGGACTCGCGCCAATGGGCTTTTACATACAAAGGGCCAGCGCCAACTGGCGTGACTGTTTTGGGAACAGCCGCGCCAACGGCGGAACCCAATTTTTCACCCAAAATTTCTGAATTGTAAGTGATTTAAATGAATTTTTAAGCATGACAGAGATCTAATCAAGGGTTTTTTGACCATGTTGATGCAGGCAACCGAGCACAATGGTGATCGAATGGAAAGAGAGGGAGCATGGGGAAGAGGATTAATTAGCCATGGAGAATGAGACTTGTATGAATTCCCTCAAGAATTGTGGGCTTAAGAAATTCTTCCTAACACCTTGCTTACGAGCTCAACCCGAGATTTTACAGTACCTGGTCAGCATTTGGGACGAAAATGAAGAAGTATTCAAGCTTCGAGACCAGGTGTTGGAACTGGAGGTTTCTGACGTATACCTCATAACCGGACTGTCGTGCAGAGGTCCAGTGCCCATATTGACAGGGAGCATACCATCCGGTGAAAATATGGAGCAAGTGATGGCACGAGTGTGCCCGAGGGCACGACTAGGATCTGGAAGTGGGAAGGTAGATATTCACACTATTCCTGATCTAGCACTCAGGGTAGTGCTACATACCATCACGCGGGCTGTGAGGTCGTAGGCACCGCATGAGGCAACAAAAGCCCAACTCTTACTAGCCTCAAAGTGTATGAGTCCCATAATCTTCGACTGGGCCACAACAGTGACGATAAATATCAAAAGGCAGCTCACGAAGTGCAAGGTAGCCAAACTGAAGCAGTTTGGCTACGGTTCCATCTTGGTATCGTTCATTCTGGAATGACTACCTATCTTCCAGGGCCAAGGGGCCATAGTAGCTGAGCCAGTACCACGAGAGTCGAGAATGGCTCGTTGGGCAGCACTGATGCCCAGAGCAGCAGAAGGCCAACAGATGTCCTGGAGGCCAGAGTTTTTTGGATGGCTACGGCGTCAGTTGATCGTAGTCAAAGATTGGCCCTATGCCGGGACCGATTTTGCATGAGACCCAGATCTCCCACTGCCAGAGGGAGATGATTGGGATGAGGAGTTGGGTACGATCTCTTTTTTATTTTTATGTTTTATGATTTTTTTTGGTAATACATGTCCGTTCTAACAGCATTTTTATATGTATGCAGATGTCAGCCCAGAGAGACCTGCCGGTATGTCTCCTATTGCACGGAGAACTCATCCCACAGCAGACCCTCAGGTAGAGGGTGCCGAGGGAGGAGAGTTGATCCAGAACCTTAAGGGGATCGCCCGGGGGATTCCAGACTACGCCCGGCTGGCAGATGTCCCACTAGCATACCAGAGACATACGATGGGAGTGCCTAGTCGCCTCCACCGTCTTCTGAGATGCCTAGTGCGTGCAGTGACTCGTTATCATGAGCACCATGCAGATTAGACACCTAGGGCTTATTTTCATGCATTTTTTTTTTGAGAGACATGTCGTCTCCGGATGTATTAAGACGAACATGTATATTTTTTGATTTATGTGATGCACACTATGCAAACATTTCGATATATATATATATAAATACCTATTTCTGGATGGATCTTTTCTACATGTGATGATTTTTTTATATGCTATGCAAATTCCTAACACAATGTTATCTAATGTAACAGTTGCATAACAAACTACCCAAAGAAAAAGTTCACATAATGTATCTTAATCACACATTTTATTTTTACGCAAGCTTAAAAGCACACATGAAAGCACACATGCAAACTATGCTTGGAATGAGGAAGACGGGCATGCCCCCAGCATGGTGTCTCAATTCGAGGTACATGCCCCCCAAGTTTCAGTCCATTGAAAATGGAGTGAAGGTTGACAACATTTAATCTGAATCTAGCGCACTCAAATTGAACGAGCTCATGTTTCATTATTTTAACGAGGTTGACACACTTAAAAGAACCATCCTCGTAGCAGCTTATTTCATTTTTTAAGGAGCTTGACACATGAAAGCACACATGAAAGAGAACTATGCTCTGGGAACCTGGTTTCATTTTTTAAGGAGCTTGACACAGGAAGATGAACTATGCTCCGACCGACCTCCTTATAATGAAAAGGAAGTCGTGGCTTCCAAGAGTTCCACTCTTGATGGAAGGAAAACATCTTGGAAGTCGGGACCCAATGCCCCCAGCACACTATGCACGATGGCATTATCGCTGAGTACAGGCACGGGGTATGCAACCACATAGTTGACCTGTGGTGGGGCAGATACAACGGGTGGATAAAAACTAGGAAGGGATGATGGCGGGCCAGCTGCCATATCAGGACCAAAGAACGCAAGCTGATCAATGGTCATGATCCATCCTTCATGTGGAAAACACATCACGCGAAAGAGGGAGGAGACAAGTGCTCCCATGGCATAGGTGTAATCGCGCCCCAAAAGGAGATTGAAATCCAAGGTACCTGGAACAACCATCACGTCCATATGGACGGTTTTACCTCCCAAAGTAACAGGTAACTATGGAAGGATCCCTAACGGTTGACTCTTCCTTTTGTTGAAAGTCAACAGATTCTGCGTAACAGGTGCAAGTGAGGGTGAACCGAAAGCTTTCCAGGTAGTCGAGGAGAGAACACTAACAGAGGCACCCTCGTCTATAATGGTGCTGGGTACAACCAGACCAAAAGCCTGTATCGTGATCTCGAAAAGCACATAAGACGAAAGGCGGTATCCTGCAAATCGGTTCCAATCAAAGGAAGCGACCAGACTACGCGGAGGGGCTACCATCGAACTGAGAAGGTCTTCCCCTGATGTTACGGAAGAAGGGGCATCCTCCACGACCTCCATCTCGAAGGTGGGAGGGGTATCCTTCGGGACCCCCATCTCGGGAGGAGAAGGAGCTCCTTCTTGAGGTACGGGGATAGGAGAATCTTTCTCCAAGCCTGAAGAATCTGAAGAAACCAGAAGGACATGGGGGGGTGAGATCCACTCTCAATAGAAAAGACCTGGTGCACCGTGGACGGGGCCAGTTCAACCGATCCCATGACCAATGGTTGGTTGGGAACGAATTCCTGAATTTGAATTTCCGGGGGAGTGGGATCGACCAAGGATGACGCTTGACCAATCATAGGATCAACTGGTGGAGGACTCAAAGAAAGCCGATTATAACCAGCCAGGAGGGATGGTGTAGAAACGATTGCGTTTTCCAAGACTCGCTTGGCTTCATCCATATACGGACAAAGGTGAATGGCATGGTTCCCTTCACACAACTTACAGGGATTGGTGATCTTACCCTGTTTCTTAGGAGTCTTACCAGCACCAATTGAATACATGCCCCCAACCTGACTCCCAGAAGCCAATGGCAACGGTGGGCGACCGTTGGACCATTCTTGGAAGACCATGGGAATGCCAGGGTAGTCTCGAAGAAGATGGTCTCTCATGCATAACATGCAAGGGAACTTGACTTTCCATGGAGGGTTGGGAGGTTTATCAAGAGGAAGCGTTTCAGGAGCAGTAGCTGCACTTTTTGCCTCTCGATCATCAGTATTCTTCTTCTTTGTCTTCTTCTTCTTCTTCTTAGCCACCTGGTTACTCGAATCCAGGCTTTCACCAGGCGAAGTAGAAGAGGAGGACACAGAAACAGGCGAAGAAGGGGAGAGGTCCACCTTAGAATCAACATGATGTTGTTCAAGTGGAGGAACTGACTGAACAGTAGCTGAGACATTTGAGACCACAGAGGTTGAAAACAACCAAACATGCAACTCAACAGTTAACCCAGGAAGGGACAACGTTCCCATGTAAGGAGCACCAACATTCCCAAAAGGAGGAAAATGACTAGGATTCCCATCGGAGGGGATTCCTTGGTTGGTGAACTCTGGAAAAGTTGCCATCAACAACTCAAAACCGCACACGGGCTGAAAAAATAACCAAGGCACACAATCAAACGGTCAATAAGAAAAATCTAACCGGGAGTGTGATCGTGGGTGATTTGTTTTACGACATTGAAACTAAGAAACTTCACCGTTTCATGTTTTTAAGAGTCGAGAAATGGATGAAAGGTGACTCTATCTCTTTCAGTTTTGAAGCAAGCGTGAAAGGACAAGCGCTTGGTGATCCTTTCAAATTTAAGGAGTCAGAAAAGATCAAATGACTACTCAGGAATACTAGGCAAAGGGTGTACCAAATAACCGTCAAGTGCAATATACACCTTCATTAGGGGAATTTTGAGGTCTAAAATGGGCCTCCTAAGGAAATTATAAAATAATAGTGGAAAAAATCAAATAAGATTTGATGACATCATCAAATTTTAGAGGGAAAAATGAAAAAACTACTTTTTCAATTCATATTTTCAACTTCTCTCCCAAATTTTTTACTCAAATTTCGAACGGGAGTACTCGTTGAATGTGAAATTTAATTCCCCATCCAAGGAGTACCCATGTTGCATACTTTTAATGGGTCCTACTACACAAAAAATGAGAAATACATAAAAAAACGTGATTACAATCACGTTTTTTATGTATTTCTCATTTTTCATGTAGTAGAGTTCATCTAAAGTATGCAACATGGGTACTCCTTGGATGAGGAATTAAATTTTTCATCCAAAGAGTACTCCCACTCGAAATTTGAGTAAACATTTTGGGAGATAAGTTGAAAATACGAGTTGAAAAAGTAGTTTTATTATTTTATTATCTTTTAATATTTTTACCCTTTTATTTAAAAAATGGTAAATCATCCCCCATGGTTGACATCATCATCTTGAATCCTATTGGTTGTTATAAATTTTATTTTTGTTGTACATTTTTCTTAGGAGGCCCATTTTAGACCTCAAAATTCCCCTAATGGGTTTCAAAATGAAAGATAAATCAACCAAGCACTTTCCGTATGTGCAGGCAATCTCCCCGAATGCTGTGTTCGGTGTATCACGGGTATAGGGCGACAGACTCAGCTTCCTATGGATAAAGGATTGAAACCTAGTGGGGTCTCCCTTTATATACGCGACGGTACGGGGAGCACAAGTCCGTACTAGTGCTGTCTAAAGCCAAGAGGTGAACGACAGCTACTAGGTTTTAAGACGCCGAAACACGTCTCTAGCCTAGACCTCTAGATGTGTTTCGTTAGATTTCAATGCTGCCTTAGTGTAAATTGAGTAAATTTTAATGTTTATCTTCAATTGCGTTTCAGTTTTCAGGCCCTAGCGAATGTAATGTCTCAAAATCTCCTAAATGCAAACTATATGCCACGGTATATCATTTTATTCGATGAATGCTAATTATGAGAAATTTGAAAGCTTTTCACACGATAATAAAATGATCAGAAAACAACCAATGATATCTCTAATGCAGCTAGTGGAAACCAAAAACTTTTCTTCAAAGTCGCTAATCACTAATAACACCGAAAAGCTCTAATTCACATTAACTAATGAAAAGAAAAAGAGATTTTTTTTGTATTTTCAACGTTTAAGAGCTAGATGCACTAAACAAGCTGAAAACTAATGAAAAGAGAAATTTGAGAAATGATGATAAGAGAGAAAAAACAAGCTAATTTCACTCAATAACAATCACAATCAGACCTCAAATCGACCAAAAATCCCTCAACACCAAAAGAATCCCAAAGACTCCAATGAGCCGTGTAATCTAGGCCGAAAATGAGACAAGGCGAAATTCGAATGAAAAAGGAGTCAATCACTCAAATGGCGCAATAAAATGACAAACAACTACCGAACGAATGCAGAGAAACAATCACAAGGTTGACTGAACCGATAGGAACCAAAAACTCCCAAGGGAGGCTCGACACACAATAGCACCTAGATGCTCTAGGGCTAGAATGCAAAAACGATGGAAATGGGCAAACAACCAAAGGGAAGAGGTCACAATCAGTCAAACAAGGCTCCAATACATTCAAGCAGTCGTAAAAGCAAGACCAAAATCACAGATCAGTCCTAGAAAGCCCAAAACACGAAAACCCTAATACCTCACAAGATTGGCGCGACTGTGAGGCTGAAATTAGCACCAGAAAGGAATTGGCTCGGGTGATACACAGGAAACCTGCGCCAATGGGCGCGACTGTCAAGCTAAAAATCACGCCAGCCGAGTTAACTATGCAAAAAATAAAAAAGGCAGTCTTCAGACACAGACCAGTGATGACAAAGCCAAACAAAAGGCAAACAAGTAGAAAAACCAGCCCAAAGAGCTGACCAAGCAAGCAAGACCAAGAATTGACCGAAAAGACAAGACAACACTCCAAGTTGTTCAGTTCATAAACTAAATCGGAGATTGACTGAAGCAGCGTTGATCTACTTCGCTAATGTAGAGCAAAAGCGTTTCGAAGGCTATCTGGCTGTACTTCAGGCTCCGTCTATAGTTTACAAAGAAAACAACAAGCTGATCTCCCCAGCGGAGTCGCCAAATTGTTGGAGAGGTTAAACCCCTCTGCGGACAGAAGTGATCCCTACTAGCCCAGACCGGGTCTAGCAACAATCAAACATGCTATGGTGTAGGTTCCTAATTGCAAATAAACCAACTAGCGATGAAGGCTTACCTGGAATCCAACGTTGTTGCTCATAGAGAAGGTAGTGCTCCCGTTCCTTAGCCTCAGCAGATCACAATCCTCACGATCTTCGTGATCGGGCACCCGCACACGCAAGAAAAAAAACAAACGCAAGCGTAAAATCCAATATATAAAAATATATGTTAGTCGAAGAAGACATAACTCATGATCATAATCAAGAACAAGAGTGGAACCATAACCAATAGTCGTTTATTATTAATTCATCAAAGGAGGAATACAACCATAGCTTCAACGCTGAATTCTCCTTAGGCAGGTCGTCAGCAGAACATGTCTCGATAAAGCCTATCAAGGATGGGACAAGCCTCTCTCTCTGGATACTGAACAATAGTCTCCTTGCTTGGATTTGGCTTTAAGAGAACTAGGAAGGCTCTTGCAGCATTAGGCTCTTGGGAACTTGGAGATTAGCTTGCAAAGGAGATGAGCAAGCTTTTATAGATGGAGGAAGGCGAGTTGGGATCCCTATTATCATGGGATTGGCCCTATCTTCAAGGAAGCTTCCATGAGAGGTGGAAAACCACTTCCTCTACATGGAGATCCGGGGCCAAACCTCCCAACTCAAGATAGATACCAGTTTATGAATTGGTTAGGACGAAACTTCCGCCATTTATTTTTAAAAAACACACCTTAAAATGGCTGGCGCAAGTGCGACTCTGAGACAGAGCGCCAATTGGCACGCCCTCTTTGAAGGATTTCCCCCATTGGCGTGGGTACTGAACTGGCTACCCACGCCAATGCAAAAAGGGGTGTTTTTAGGGTTTTCCACAAGGAGTTGTCTTCAGAGTAATGAAAGCTCATGTTCAGAGGAATGTCATGCAAGTGTCTTTAGGCCATGTCACTGCTCATAAGTCACGGAATGAGCCCTCCAATGTGCGGGACGAGGATTGCAAGGGCGGTGACAAATTGCTGTGTAACAGCCATGTCCTTTTCATTACCCCCCTTGCTACCTTTAAATCCTAAATCCATCTTTATATTAAATATTTTGCTTTAAAAAACCTTATCCCCCCCCCCCCCCCCCGCTTTAATACAACCCGGGCCCCACTTCACCTTACTGCTTGCCAAGCATGCTTAAACACCATGTTAACATTTATAAAACTCTGTTTCATTTAAATCCAGGCCCCACCTATCAAAACGACACCCTATCAAGCTGATGCTCGACCACCATACGATCCCTGCCATCCAATTCGACAACCCTCGCGCCTTTTAGCAAACCCAACCGCCTAATTTTTAAAACATTCGGAGGATTGTGAAATGGGTGGTTTCACAACCCCTCCCATCCACCATGCATCACCACAGTGCTTCGTCGCATCCCCTCAAACCAAACCGACTAACTGATTTTGGATATGTGATAAACCGTAAACCACCTCCTCATGCATAACGAAACCACCCTCTGTTTCCAATTAAATAACACCTGCCCACCACGCCTATGTGATAGACCTATTTTACCCTACACGATGCGATCAATCACCATTGCCCGCCATCCCAGCAAACCTGTGTTTTAAATTAACGAATTGTTTTGAATTTTACAAGTAATCTACATATCCGATGAATAGGAGAAACAACTCTCGGGTCTAGTTCCAAAGATATGTTTAATCCAGACTCTCTGAATTTTGATTTAGAAGCCTTATTCTATAGAGGATTATGAGCGAAAGAAAAAATAAAGGCAACAATGGATCTAAAAGGGAGACAGTAATAGTTATCAAGGATTATACAGTCAGTCCAACAAACAACAAAGTTTATCCAAAATAGAAGGACAGTGAAAAGTATAAGAAGAAGACCGTGCAATCAAGGTAAAGATGAAAATGGATAAAAGACACAGTCAAAGGATAGAGGTAAGAAGAAAGCAAATAAAATAGTAAGGTAAAGAAATAATTTACAAAGACAGCAAAGGCAGTAAAGAGATTATACTAATAAGGACAATTTAGAGTTAAATGACAAATCAAAGAGAAAATAAATGAGGAAGACAAAGCCAGATGTCAAGGCCATTCAGCATTTACTTCTTCTCAATCACATTGGCCAGCTCCAGCTTAATTTTGATTTAAAGAAAGATACCACAGTTAATATTACAGCCAGAGATATTTTAGCATCAATTTAGAAGTTATTGTAAAAGTTAATGTCACAGGCAATCGGTCAAAGATATTTTTCAAGTTAGCTCAACAGTTAATTTGAAATTTATTGTTACAATAGATTTGTCATAGATATTTTTGGCTTGGGCCTTGCATGGTCACAAAATTCATAATTTCATTTACTCTGTAGTAAATACAGTCTGTCACCCTAGATTAGGGCAACCACCTCAGTTGCAGTTAAACACTGCATGTATTTTTCATTATCAGTGTTGGTTGTTTTGACTGGTTGGACTTGTTTGGACTTTGAGTTGAAAATGTCATTGAATTGGAGCACTGTAACTGTTTTTGAGCTGGACATCAGTAATACAAGCATTTTCACAGGATCCTTGAGCTATGTTAATGGTGATGTTATCCCTTTTATGTTAATGTTTTCCCTTTGTTTTTCCATATTGTACATCAATTTCTCTAACAGAAAAACATAAATTTTAGATTAAGATACGTTGTTTGAGCACCTTAGCTCTGTCTGTTAATGTTATCTTAATGTTTTCTTCTGAAAGTATAACTAAATAATTCTTAAATTCTCTTTAGTATTGTTCAATTGTTGTCTTGAGGTTTTCTTTCTGAAGTATAGCTAAGGAATTCTTAAATCCTCTTTAGTCTTACCAAACTATTATCTTAAGGCTTTCACTAAAGTTTAGTTAAATAATCCTTAATTTCTCTTTAATTTCATTGAATTCTTATCTTGAATGTTATTTCTCTAAAGGACCTGAATGCAGAATTCAGATATTGTCTACTCTGCATTTATTGTTGAAGTATAGTTAAAGGATTCTTAATTTCCCTTTAGCTTTTACTGATCTCACAAAGTCTTCTTCCATCTCATATTCATCTTGCCATAGATATCCATCTGATATAGTTAGCTTTCCCTATGAAAACCCTTGAAAATTTGATGTACAACTCAACCCTTTATGACTCCATAGCCCAATGGATTAAGCTTCCCACAATCTATCTATCAAACCAAACATACAATCAAACAAACAACAAAAATAATTATAACTACCCTAAAATAAGAAGAATACAATCATAAAGCTAAATCATTTAATCATATACATTGAGAGAGCCCTCTCTGAGCCCAGGAAGGCTAGGTCCTGGCCTCCAAAGTGGTTTGATGTGGTTCCCTGCTACTTGTTCTTGCCAATCTTACAAATTACAGGAAGCTAACACCACCACTCCACGATCCTCCTCATGTGGCTGCTCCACATCTTCAGGCTCATCCTTGGGAACCAGGAGTTCCTCCTCTACATGCAAGTCCAGCTCCCTCTCCAGGGACAACCACATGGCTTTATCCTCATCAAATTTTATATCTCGTCGCACAACAATTATTATGTTGTTTGGAAAATACACCTGATAGTTGTGGGGTGTTTCAGTGTACCCCAAAAAATCCTGATCTCAGTTGTCGGTTCCAACTTCTTCTCACGTCTTTGGTAACATGCACATAAAAATATGAGCCAAAAACCTTAAAATGTGAAACATCAAGTTTCTTACCAGTGAAAGCCTCTTCTGGTGTACTCATGCCAAGTATCCTATGAGGACAACGATTCTGCACAAATACCGCAGTGTTGCATGCTTTCGCCCATAGATTCATCGGTAGGCCTTAATCATGCAACATCACTCCTGCTGCACCCACGATCGTTCTATTATTTCTTTCAAAGACCCCATTCTGTTGTGGGTTATGAGGCACTATCATTTTTCTATGAATTCCTTCTTTGATGCAGAAGTCCTTGAATTCGTTAGAGATGTACTCTCCACCATTATCGCTCCTAAGAGCCTTCACTTGTTTCCTCATCTCTTTCTCCACCAGTGCTCTAAACTCAAGAAACTTTGAGAATGTCTAATCTTTCTTCTGCATGAAGTAGATCTAGCACTTACAAGAAAGTTCATCAACAAATATCACATAGTACTTATGTTTTTCTGTAAGCAACAAATAATGGTCCACACACGTCTATGTGAACTCTCTCAAGGATCCTCGAGGCTCGGTTCTCCTTCTCATGAAAGTTGGCCTTTACATATATTCCCATGGTACATCCCTTGCATGTGTTTGACTATGCAAGTATACCCTTGGGAAGACTAGTAGAAATCTGTTGCATGACTTTCAAGGCTCCATGGTGAAGATGGCCCAATCTCCTGTGCCATAATTCGCCCTCATCTCAGCTCACCACTTTGTCCGCCTTGCCCATCAATGTTCTACAGCCATCTACATCCAACTTGTAGAGATTATCAACTCGAATCCCAATATTCTTGGCTTGTCCTATTGTTTTGTGTCACAGGAAATCTTTTCCATCACTGAAAACAACATCATAGCCTCTATCCTCCAACATTGCAACTGAGACTAAAATTTTCTTCAAACCTGGTACATTCATTATACATTTTAATTGAAAGGGTTTACCTGAATGTCTTTGGAAGGTAATGGTACGAATCCCAGTAGCACTGTATCGCCCATCGTCACCCATTTCAATATGCATTTGGAGATCCTTCTCCTCCAAGCTACTAAAAAGTTCCTTTTCACTTGTCATGTGAAAGGAAGCACCACTATCCAAATGCCACAAAAATACCAATGCACTTGAGACCATGCATACGATCAATGAGAAGTCAAGCGAAAATTGCAAGGCCAAAGCCTCACCAACTGCATATCCTCTAGCCTTCTTGTTCTTCTTCTTTTGTGGACAGTTAGTAGCATAATTCCCATGCTCGTGAAAGTGAAAACACTTCACCCTGGATATGTCTCGCTTCTTCCAATCTTTGGGCTTGGATTTGGAATGGAATTTATTCTCCTTCCCCTTCTTCGCATTGGCAGCCAAAGCACTTTATCATCTTCATTCTAAGATGAAGATCCATCTCTGGTGTTCCATATGAACTCCTCCTGCACCAAATCCTACCACAGTCGTTCCCAATCTGGCAGCTTTTTCCTTCGATTGACAAAGTCTTAATAATTGTGCCAACTCTTGAGAATTCCTAGGAGAGATAAACTCACCAAATCATCATCTACAACAGTTATGCAAATTATCCCCAGTTCATCCCGACATTGGAAGAACTTTGTTAAATATTTTGGCATGGAGTCATCTTTCTCCATCTTGATCTTCCTGAGTTTATCTTTCAGTGCCAATTTCCTATGGTCACTGCTGCTCTGAAATAGATCCATCAAAGCCTTCCACATTGCATATGGTGTGGCTTTCCCATGGAGGATTGAGACAATGTGGTCTCATACTCCCTCCAATAGGATCCTCCTTGCCTTTGCCACTTTCTTTTTCCATGCATCAAGATTTGCAACATCTGTCACTAAGGGTTTAAGAGCATCATTGCCAATGAATTCCTCCAAGCCTTTGTCTTCAAGTATTGCCTCCATCCTATCCTTCCAAGCAATATAGTTTGAGATGCCCTCGAGTGATTACTCCAACCTCAAGCCATTGAAATCCATTTCAATCCTGAATCAACTGTAGCACCAAGAAATTCTTTCTATAAATTCGAATTCTATCCAATCACAAACTCAACTCCTCCTTCACTATTTTGATTTCTTGTGCTCTGATACCATGTAGAAATTATACAACAAGAATGTATATCATGGATTCAATCTGATCTAAAAATGTACTAAATTTAAATACTAAATCGCTTCTACAAATCAATTTCAGAATTAAAAACACAATCTCCAATCACATGTAGCAAAGAAGAATCAATCAAGTCACAACACAAATAATTTACTGGGGAAAGCTTGCTGCTCAAAACCCCACTATCTTCTATTGTATATTCAACATGGATACATGAAAAAAATTACATACAACTATTCTCACAAGAGCCCTCCTATACTCATATAATTGTCTCACACCGTCTCAGATAAAATTGACCAATACTTAGCCAATTTACTGCCTATAGATAGCCTGCCTGCCTTGCGCAATCCCTGATGAATGCAATCCCTATTATTTAGGAATTTTTTCCATCCTTGTCTGCACAACTATCATGGGCACTCCAATGGGTGTTTGGTTGCATGGGTGCATCCCAGAAATCCTACAACTGATAGTCAACTTCCCTTTCACTTATATCTCAACTAGGTCTCCACTGGAGCTGACATGCATGGAACTAATAAAAGTAAATCCTCAGTTGCATGTGAGATCACTAATTGTGAATTAATTAATATTTAATTCACTGGATCTCTCACTAGTGTATCTAACAGTTACAACTAGCACAACTGAGTTTAACTCACTTAACTGAGTTAAACTGATTACAACCTACATTAAATAATGTGCCACTGCACTTCAAACTCTGTTACAACTAGAATTACTCTGCATGCCTCACCAACTACCCTCAACTTGAAATTCATGAGTTAATAGAGTTTATCACACTCAGTTAACTATTACAAGCTATTTTGAGATTATATTACATTTTATCGTCCATCTTAATTAATGGATAACTAAGATAGACATGCACCAAATTTAACCCACACTAGTGTAGGTGCTGCTAAGACCTATGGTCCCGCACTAGTGTAGGTGCTGCTTGGACCTCCTGGTCCCACAATAGTGTAGGTGCTGAAATTTCTTGTTGAAATTCCACAGTTTTCCCCTAGACTTTGACCAATTATGGTGTTTCTTGTTATTGCTCTTCATTGTCTTCTTTTGTACATTGCATTTACTATCCTATCTATAATTTCTATAGATTATTGGAATATTAAATTGTTTTAAAATATTTCTAACTTAAGTTAAGAATTGGACTAAATTAATTGTAACAACATATAACAGTGTAAAATTAACATCAAAATGAGCATACCAAGCTCTAGGAGCTTGTTTAAGACCACATATTTCCTTCTTCAGCCTAAAATGTAATATTTCTTGACAGTGAGTAAAAACCCTCAGTTTGTTTTATGTATACTTCTTCTTCTAATTATCCATTCAAAAAGGTTGATTTTACATCCATTTAATACACTTTGATCTTCTTTGAAAATGAATGGGCCAAGAACATTTTGATAACTTCCATTCTAGAAATGGGAGCAAATTTTTCTTCAAAATCTATTCCTTCAACATGTGCATACCCTTTGCATATAAATCTTTCCTTGTTCCTCGTAACCTATCCATCCTCATTCCATTTGTTCCTGAAACCCCTTTTTTGTACAAATGACATTTTTATCCTTGGGTCATGGCACCAATTCACGAGTATCATTCTTTTCAATCTGATCCAGTTCTTCATTCATAGTTGTCGGACAATGTTCATCATGACTAGCCTCTTCAAAACTTGTAGGCTCAAATGTGTCTAAGAGTGAAATATGTGCTTTTTCTAGTGAGCGTAATTATTGAGTTCTTCCAGTTCTCATTCCTTCATCGATTTTCCCAAAAATATTTTTGAAGGATGGTTCTTTTGATGTAATTTCTTGGGAGTTTTATATGGTGTTTATTGTTCATTTCTCATCTCTTCCTAGTTAACAATTGTCTCCTCATTTGACTACACTTGCTCTTGAGCTTCCTCTTTGACCTTCTCTAGTCCTCCTTCACGTGTCTCTTGTTCACCAAAATACAAACTTCCTTGTTCAATGTTTTGTCTACGAGATTTGTTGAATGTTACATTTATGATTTCAACTATCTAGATGAGTTTCTAGTTATATCATTTGTATACTTCTTTTGCATGAGTAGCCAACAAAAATTCCTTCATCTACTCGAGATTCAATTTTTCCTGACTTCTTATCTTCCCTTTTAATGTAGCATTTGTTTCCAAAGACACAAAAATATTTGACATTCCCTAGTCTTACCGTCAAAAGTTCATATGGAGTCTTATCACAATTGCTTATAAGTAATCCTCTATTCAAAATGTACAATGTCTTATCAACTACTTGAAGCCAAAATTTGTTGTCCAATTTTGAATCATTTAGCATATTTCTAGATATTTATTCTATTTTTCTATGTTTCATTTCGATGACTTCGTTTTTTTGTGGTGTCCTAGATGCTAAGAATTGTCTCTTTATTTTGTGTTCCTCATAGAAGTGATAAAATTATTTGGAGGTGAATTCTCCACCATTATCTGATCTCAAACATTTGATCTTCAAATTGGTTTCATTTTCAACCATTTTCTTGTAGATTTTGAAGCATTCAAATTCTTCAAAATTTTTCTTCAAAAATATGACTATTGTCATCCCGGTATAGTCGTTAATAATTAGCATGAACTTGTGTTCATTGTCTAGTCCTTTAGTCATCATTGGTCCACATATATCAATGTGAATTAGTTCCAATGGTTTTGACGTAGAGTGTTCCTTGGTCTTGAATTCAACCCTTGTATGTTTCCCATGTCTGTAATGTTTACATGTAGTGCTAGTTGGTTTTGAGATTTGCGACATTTCTCTCACAACATCCATTTTACTAATTCTGACAAGGCTATAAAATTTTATATGACTCATATGTTTGTGCCATAACCAACTTTCATCCTTCTTTTCCAAGAAACAACCTTTTTCAATAGTATCGTCCAAAGTATATATGTCGTTTGAATTCCTAGTTGTAGTAGCCACCAACTTGCCAAATATTGATTTCTTTATTTCACATTTCTTTGAATTAAAAAAAGCATGTGTTTGTGATCACACATTTGACTTAAATTCAATACAGTATGATTCATATTTTCAATGTGAAACACATCCTCTCATTAGGGGAATTTTGAGATCTAAAATGGGCCTCCTAAGGAAATAATAAAATAATAGCTAAACTAATAAAATAATATTTATGAATTTTCAATTCACTTTTTGCACCACAATCCATGTAACCATAGTTAAATTCAATTCAAAATTTGTACCAAAATAAAAATTAATAAAAAAATTGTATTGATGTGACTATAAATAAGAATGAGCTTTTCAAGAAAAACTCATTATCATTGAATAATTAATGCATTTTTCCTTTGTACTTGAATAACTTAAATTATAAAATATAAATATAGATTTATAAATTCTTAATTATATTATATGTTATTACTTAAAATTTATATTATTTAAATTGTATGATAACATGTAATTAATATACTATATAAAAATAATATAATATAATATAACAAATGTATATGGATATGCATTGTTTCTTTCAAGAAATATGAAATGACAATAATATATTTGTATTCAAAAAGTGTGAAATGACATTTATTATGAGTACTTTACTTTGACTTTAAAAGTACTTAGTGCACTACTATGGTTAACCATGAGTTTTTATCCACCATTAAGAATGTGACAAGTAAGTACCCTTAACTCAAGCAATGCCACCTCAACCATTAGGGATGATATCATCCCCTAAAATGTGATTGGTTCTCATGAAGTAAATTTTGATTGTATATTTTCCTTAGGAGGTTCATTTTAGACCTCAAAATTCCCCTAATGATTGTAGCATCCTTGCGTCCAAGATTGATTGTGCTCGTTCCTATTGCAAATTCATCATTTCCAAAAGACATTGTTCCATCCTTTCCTTATTTTAGAGATATAAATTTATTATTAACTCCAGTCATATGTGTTGAAAAACCATTATCAACATACCACACATTATTCTTGCTTTGAGACTTTGGAGCAAGTGTGAATATTTTAATTTTCTTCCTCCGAACATGAGGATTTTGATTATGTTGTGATTCCTTTGGAGGAGTGGTTAACCTGCAGTCTTTAGAAAAATGTCTAAATTTGTTGCATTTATGGAATTCTACTTCATTACTTAAATAACCAAACCTGTGATGGTTTTTCTTGTAATCCTCCCGCAAGTTTTTGGGATAAGCATTCCTGAAAGACCTTCCAAATTTTCTTTTCTTCCTACCATAGGCCTTACAATTTACAAATTTGTGTCCAATATTTCCACATGAATAAAAAACACCAAGAAATATACTTTGATAACTGAGAGGGGGATATGTTCTTCGTTATATTGTTCTCCATGATCCCTCTTACTGATCTTGAACTGTATGTTTAGCTGGAAATCCTCTTTCCTTCTCAATAGATCCTCTAGAAATTGTTGCACAAGTTTTTTTCCCATCTCCCTTTTCTGTTATGGAAGAGGTTGATATTTTTACAAAAGTTTCCTTGTAGCCCAATCCTTTATTATCACTATGTGAACTTTTATTGTTAATGAGATTATCCAATTCTTTGTATTTGCTAAAAGATTCTGCTAAACATGTCTTCTTTTCTCTGATTCCTCTTGTAGATAGACTATCTAGCTTTTAAATCTTCCCTTGCCATGTTGTTTTCTTCAAGTTCTCTTCTGAGAGAATCTTACATTTTTTTGGCTTCTTCCAATTTTACTTTAGGGATAATAATAGCTTCCTTTGATTCTTCATTCTTCTCATTGAGGCTGATGGCATCTTCTTTTTCTATCTTTAGTGTGGATTTGAAAGATTTGACGTTTCCTCTTTCAACCTTGAGATCCTTTATAATTTTTACCATCTTGTTTTAAAATTCGATCTCATCCATCTCATTTCATCTCCTTCCTTTTCTTCAGGTGCTTCCTTCCTATTGTCCCTAGCCATCAATAATACTCTTCATGTATCATTTTCTTCGTCATTGTCATTTATTCTTCAGATGAGGAGTTGTATTCTTTAGAGAAAAATATTTTCTTAAATCCTTTCTTCTTACCTTGCATGTTGAATCTTCTATGACCATTCTTCCCTTTCCTGGGTACTTCATCTACACTTCCATAATTTTTATGAGGGAATTTTTCTACAAAGTGACCAATCTCACTACAATTGAAACATAATAATGGAATTTTAACATTGAACTTACCTATTCCTCTTTTCAACTTTCTCACGAAGTTTGCAATTTATTCATATGAGTATTTTTCTTCTTGGCAAAAATTGGAGCTTAGCATTGGTTCATGTTTGTGTTTCCCAATATTCTTGGATAATTTAAATGTTTCTTCTCATTTATATGGAGCACCTTGTTCTTTCCTCATTTCATATTTCGTAATTATTCCAAGTAGTTGGTCCATGCTAAGATTTTCCAAATCATCTCTTTCTTCTATAATAAATACTTTAGAATCAAATCTCTCTGGAAGAGATATTAGAACCTTTCAGACCAGTACCTTGTTTTCCATTGGTTCTCCCAATTCTTCTATAACATTCACTATTTCATTAACATAGAGGAAGTAGGTTTCAATTTTTTCCTCTTCATTCATTTTTGGTTGCTCAATTTTTCCTCATTGTGTCTGGAGCTTGGCCTCCTTTACCTTATTGTATCCTTCATATGTATTTTTAAGCTTGTCCCAAATATATTTTGCTGATTTGTAGTGCATTATTTTGACACATGTAGAATCTATCACAATAGTCATGAAGTAATTTTTAGCTTTAACATTACTCTCATAAATCCTTCGTTCATCATCATCTGAAGGACGAGTTGAAGGTTCCTTGTATTCGATCAACACAACATTGAAAACACCAAATCCTTATGCTTGAAGATATGCCTTCATCTTTCCAGTCCAAAAAGCATAGTTTTTCCCATTGATTATTTGAATTACCAGCTTATTCCACTCCACGATCTCCTGTAAGTTGTTAAATTTCTAGTGAAGGAATCGAATCTAATACCAATTGTTGGAAACACTAAGAGGGGGGTGAATAAGTATTTCTTAGCAATTAATAACTTATTAATATTTTTATAACATTAATTAATATTTGGCATTAATTCAAAACATAAATAGGTAGTAGATAATAGACACAAGAATTTTGAGGTGGAAAACCCCCTCCAAGACAAAAATGAACCACTAAATCCTTCTCTAATAATTTACGAGTACATAAAATTCTTTATCTCCAAATGAAAAGGAAGCCCCAACTCCCTAGTACTCTAGAAAATCGTTCAATTTTCCAAATCCAACTGGAAGGATTCTCCAACGCCTTGGTTTTATTAGAAATTGTTGAAAGGATGCTCCAACACCCTAGCAAGCTCCAACTTTCCCGAGCACCACCCTACCACCCTCAAGTGTTTTTAGGCTCCAACATGAAGGGTACTTCAACCACCTGCCTAACACCACCGAACCACCCTAAAAATGATCAATAATTTACTACTCTGGACTCTTATACCAGGGATAATTGTCTACTTACAATGAATAAACTTTTGCAATATTATGTGGGCTCATGTAACAAGGACAATGACTCGCTTACAACAATTTCCAACAATTTGTTTCCTATATATTTTTCTTCATATATATATATATTAATTTTCTATTAATGAAACCCTTTTTCCGACAAAAAAACCCTGACATAAACTAAAATCCAAGTGATTCCTTCAATGAAGTGCTGATCAAAAGTACCTCTGATGGAAATATCAAGGATAAAGTCCTAAGTGTCGATGATGATAACCTTAATGTTATTTGGTGCAAATTCTTTTACAAATATTGAACTTTTGTCATCTAAAAAAATTTCATTGTATGATCCAAAATAGGACAATGCAACCCCAACACAAAATCTCTTACTATCTTCTTCAGAATGATGGAACACTACTGCAAGAATGACGATAAATAGAATTTTCCCAATTGAAAATGGATTAGTTTTGCTACAAACTGTTGGGTATAGTCATTGGTAAATTTTTAGAGACTTTTGCTTACAATGATTAGTTCATATGCTTCGTAGAAGATACTAGATATGTATAGACAACTTCAAGCATTAGGATCTATTAGTGTCAAAATTCGCATTCTACCATCAGTGATAAAAATCACTCTTTCCATATTCCTTTTAGGGTTCCCAGCCAGAAATTTTTATTCATTCCACTAGGTCATAAAAAAAAAAGCTACTGATGATAGCACTAGTCATAAAACTTCACCCTCCTTAAAAAATTCATATTTGTTAGCCCACTTTCATGTCTTGCTAAGCATAAATCAGTCTTGAAAGCTCATTTCACTATGTCATTATGTCAGTTCAAGTCAAGCATGGAGTCTAGTCATTCAAGGTCCATTTAGGTCACTAGGTTTCATTTTTCAAGGTTCAATAATACTCCATCTCATCTCAATAAGGTCATAAAAAGCATGAGAGTGATTGAATAATAATTCTTTATCATTTGAAGAAAATTTGTCACCATATAAATATGATTTTTAAAGGTTGTAATTATGGTTTCAAATTATGATTTTCATACTAAAATGTAATTTTATTCAAAACAGAGATGTAATTTATTTTTACATTTTTTGTAATTTTATGCTCATTATATGTAATAAGTAATGTCCCAAGCTACCAACTCAAACTCATATTCCAAACTAAATATCAGCAAAGTCAAAATGTCAAAATGTCAAAATCAAAGTCAAAAAGGTATTCAACAAAATTTTCAAAGGTGAAATGAAACATTAGAAAAGTGGATTTTAAATTAAAAGATCAATTTCATTCAAGTGTTAAAGCCTTCATGACATTAAATTCAAACTCATTTGTATCCTACCACCATTGAGTATACTCCAAGAAGGCGAAATTTCAAAATTCTAGGAAAATTTTTGCAAAAAACAAAGGAGAGGGCGCACTCTCTTCTACGAGGGAAAACTCTCTTCTACGAGGACGCACTCTCTTCTGTAAGAATGCACTCTCTTCTTCCAGGGCCAACTCTCTTTTGTGAGGGCGCACTTGAGCAGAAAATCCCATAAACTCATTCAAACTGCAAAAAATCATTTCCAAAGCTTCATCAACCTTCTTATCGACCTCCAGCAAATGAGTAAGAGCTAATGCCATCATTAATCATCTTCATCAAGTTCATGTGTTGGGAATTGTGAATTTTTTTTAGAATTTGTTGTTTAAAATAGTTTTAAAACCCTAGTATTTCCCATTGTACTCCTAATTCCCCAAATCACATCTCCTTACACCTTCACACCCTTCCTAAAATTGCACATACCCATTCCTAAACCCCTGTTTTACAAAATTCCCTTTCCCTAACCATTTTTCCCAAAACCCTAAGCACTAGGTGCTACAATTACCTATGCTCCTAAACCCAAAACTGTAAATAATTTCCCCATCCTAAAATTTCACCATATCACTACTCCCTATCCCCTTTCCCATTATATAAAACGCTAGCTCTATCTCCCTCAATTTCCATTTCCCATTCATCATTCCTAAAACCACTTTCCACCATCATCACTTCCCTAGCGTTTTAAATTTGAAACATCATGGAAGAAGGTGAGAATAGATCATATAGTGAGGGAGAAGAAATAGAGGCTATAATGCCACATAGAGGGGGAATAATACTCGGACAAGAGCCAACATGTGTTGGGTCATAAAAAGGTATCTTTTGAACACCTAATTAGCCTACATTAATCATCAATCCGGGAGCGTCTTTTTATTTCAAGAGTGTACTTTGTCTGAGGCTGCAATTATCTAAGAGTAATGCTATGAAGATGTAGTACAGAATGTTAAATGCAAAAGTAAAAAATGCTTGTAAAGAAATCTAATTACAGTGACATGAATGAACAAACCTTAATTAAATCAATCTGCAAAACATCGATCAGGGATACAGTAGCAATAACTCCTTCCCTTAGAAATCGATGCAAGATAACCAATCTGGGGACTTGGAAGCAATAACCAATGTCCTCTATAGTTGGTGATCTTTAAAGAAATCGAACTGAAAGAAAACTCAGTCTTTGTGCTAATGAAAATAACTAAAAGGAACAAAATCTGGAAAGGAACAATAGCATGTAACTATAACTCATCTATTTGCTAATCAGAAGCTATGAATAAACAATGAACAGAAATGGAACATAAATATGAAATGAACAGCAATTACAACTCTAACGCAATCAAGAAACTAGATTTCCACACTTCATTCCTGTCGACAGCCAATTACTACGCAACAATAAATTATAACAAATCATAAATTAATGGAACAACAACTCAAATCAGATACAGAACATCAAAGCTTTATAATGATAACAAGATAACCGAACAACAAATGTGTTTCTTGTAAAGGATGAAATAGTGATGCAATTCATTAATGAATCTGTATTTGGTCTAACAACGATACATAAATTATGTAATAAACATTAAACACACTTCACACGATAGTAAGCAAGGATTAAAAATACAAACAGTGAAGTGATTCCACCAGAGCCGGGCCCTGAGCGCCAGTGAAATATTGCTGGGCTAATTCAGAACTTAGAAGATGAAACAAAGCGCGTGTCTTATATTAAACAAACATAAAGCATTACAGAGGAGGTTCTCTCAAAGCTGAGAGTCAATAAAACATTATATTACAGAGGAAATTTTTAAATGTAAAGCTTTTCAACCAACTCACTCACTCACTGTCACTAAAGGACATTGCTTTTTATATCAAATCTCGACGGAAAATTCAAGGAATAAGATGAGTTTGAACAGTGATCCCTTAGGATCGAAGGATCCTGAGGGATTCGCTCCTCTTTGTTTATTTATCATCCTGTTTACTCTGACCGAGGCCGAGCTGTCCTCTGGATTTTCTTGGCAATTCGTTTGGATCTCCTTGCCTTTGGCTGGATATGGTTCAACACTGATGGAGCAGTAGTTACATGAATTTCAACCCCGCCTTTGGTACAGCTGTTCACTTTGTCAAATTCCTATTTTTTCAGTAAAAAGAAACCTTTAGCCATCTTTTTACAATAAACATAAACCTTTCCGATTCTATCATAATTCTTACAATAAATTATCTTTCCAAGGCAAAAAGGAGTATGTCTATGGTAAAAGAATGAGAATATACATAGTAATTTTATACCTTTTTTACTGCCCAACATACCCCCCTGCTTAATCTTTTTCATGTCCTCATGAAAACTATAGTTCACATGGAGAGAAGTCAAAGAATAAGCCGGATAAGGTTTCTCATCGACAGGCCTAAAACCATGTAGTGCAACTAATTCCTCAAAAACATGTTCTGTTTGTCCTTCAGGGAGTTCGTAAATAGCTTTGTAGTCTAAAGCAGGCTACCATGCAATAGGGCTGCAGAACCTACATCCTAACCAGAATGGTCCTTCTTTTAAAACGAGATGACTATAGGAAATCAAGCAGTCTGCAGCTAGCCCAAAGTTTCTATAATTAAATGGTTCCCTATTTTGCACATTCTGATTGGAGGTTCTCCACCAGACCTTAGCTGCTATATAAGCTTGGTTTCTAATGGAAAAGAAATAATTTGTTCCATTCAAAACAATTGATTTGTGGACAGGCCCCAATGCTTGGATAACGCCTTCAAACTTTTCTGTCTAGCCCAAAATTGGGATGGGTTCTGAGGTTCACTCCTAACCTACAAATCTAATTCGTTTTCCTGCCTTTGGAAAGAATTATAGGCTTTAAGCCATTTTAATTGATTCACAACAAAGGAAATGAAAGCCTGATATTGAAAATCTCCCACAAAAGGGCTAGGGTTTGACTCACAATCATTTTCAAGTACTAAATTATGCAGGTAAAATTCACACAAAAGGCATTGTACTTTGATCCCATAAAGTTTGCAGCATGATACAAAGACGTCTATGGTTTTTAGCTCTATGGATTTCCCTGCCCTAACTGCCTTGATCTTTAGTTGTAAATATCTTTTCTAGTAAAAACAAAGCATAGTTTTTGGCGGGGCATCTACAAGCTAATACATCAGTATACAATGAGCAGAGAGTGTCCATTCGATTGTAGGCTAGTTTTAGTTGGTTCATTACCATATCAACCTTTTCCTCAACTTTCCAACGTTTTTCATGAGCTTCAGCTTCTGCTTCATGAATAATTCTCATTTGTTGCTGCAATTCCTGATATCTCTTTCTTGGGAAAGTGTCTTCCTCCAATCTCTGCCTTTCTATTCATGCCTGTGCCAACTCTTCTTGGAGTCTGGCCAGTGTCGGATCACTAAAAGTGTGTTGACTGCTAGATTGCATATTTTCACTTGAAATAGGTCCCTCTGGAACAACTTGTGTTGGAACAGCTGTTTGCTACTCCGCATCCTCATAATTAGGCTCAGGTATGGTTTCTTCTGCAACTTGGGGGTTCCTATTAGCGGTCACCTTTCTCTTTTTCGAAATTCTTTTGGTAGCTATGCTTCTTCTCTTAGGGGCTCGCTTAGGCATTTGTTTCATTCTCAGAAACCTAATGGTTTGCCTAAGCTGTTCTACTAGTTTATGAAGCTTTATTCATTCCTTGCGAAGCTTCTCAATCTCAGTTGTTTTCCTCCTCTTTCTTAATGGAACAGTCGCTCCTTTACCTGAACCCATGTGCTCAATAGGGTTTTGGTCTATATCAGCCATGCCTTAAGTTAAATTCTCTTCTTGATCTTCTTCTTGGGGTTCTTCTTCCACATTCATATGCCCTTGGCTAAATTCTTCGGGAATCATATTCTCAATTGACTCTACAATCTCTTGGGGGCTTCCAAGTTGAGATATTGCTTCGGTGTTCTCTTTCTCTTGTTCACGCCTCTCAAGAGAAGCAACCCTAGCTTCGCTAGGGTTTGCTGTTTCATCCAGAATTTCTCCAGCTGTTTCTTTATCGATAGCAAAGTACTCTGGTAGTTGATTAATATCAATATTAAGGTCCAAAGGGCTATGAGGCTGTGCATAATCACTCATATTGGCCAAAATCTGGGCCAATTGGTCTTCCTGTAAAGGGCTTACGATAGCATTTTCGGGAGGCTCTATTCCTTCTTTATCGTTGCTATGATTGTCTTCGTCCTCCTCACAGGTATGATAGCTTCCTTCCTCCTCATCCAAATATCGAATTTCTCCTTCAATTTATTCTTCCTCAGCATTTCCTTCGATTTCTTCTTCCTCATTATTTCCTTCGATTTCTTCTTCCTCATTATTTCCTTCCTCTGCACTGGATTTTTTTCACTACCAGTGTGGCAAATTATTTCTTCTTCGTTCGAGTAGCGAATTTCTCCTTCCAATTACTCCTCTTCATCAGTACAAGGGCTTACTCCCTCCAATTGTGGAGGCTATTCATCCTCTGAGCTGTGAAATTCCAGGGGCTGGCTACTGCTGCTTGAAAGCCCTTCCACCAACCTCCTACTTCGTTTTGAATGGAGGGACTATCTGTGAGTAGATGGCTCAGCTATTGAGCTGGCCATCCTCTTCTGTTTTGGAGCAGTTAAAGCTAACCCTCCGTCAATGGAGAATATCAACTCTTCCCAGCTGGTATGTTGCTGGGCGAGGCTACGACTCACTATTAATCGAATTAGACAATGGTGGCTAACCACCATATCTGCATGTTGAGCTTTTCTTATACCATGAGCAATATCATGCAACAAGGAATTTAAAAATGTAGGAAAATTAATGGTGCATTTCTTTTTTAATACAGCCAGTAGCTTAAGGTGGCGAGTTCTTACCACATATTTTCTTTCGTCGCACATTATACAAGCCAACACAATCTTGGCCAACTCCGTCCATGGTTCTCCTAATGATGCTAGCTAAACTCCTTTGCCTTTGACAACTAATGTCTGTCCATCATCTTGAAAAATATTCATGGCTTCTCGAATCCTAATCTTTTTCTGAGTCCAAATAGTCCCTTGCGCTGGGATGCCAGACACCTCTGCAATTATTTCAACGGATACAACTATTTTTCTTCCTCTAACCATGGAGGATCCTTCCTGCAAGTTCTATAAAAATTTGGTGGCCACTGCTTCATGGGGTTGTTGCATCCTCATGAAATATGTAATCCACCCCAGTCTTTCTAAAATTGCTTGTGCAGCATCAGAAACGATCAGCACCTGTGGTTCACTGTGAATTGGTCGTCCTCCCATCGTCTCTACACTCTGTTAGTTTTTCTCAACACACAGTAATCGTAATGGAACAGCACAGCACAGTGAATTGGAATAATGTCGTTGAAAATTTGTTATTTCCTAAAATGCAGGGATTTGGTTCACATACAGGTAAATAAATCTTGAGATTTGATCTGCATGCAGACATCCGCGCCCCCCCTAATGGATGATAGGTCGTCCTCGACCGTCAATTGAGAGAGGCAAGTGTGGCACAGTAGTAGTACATCAGTAAAAAGCAGGCGTAATTATGATACATTCAATCAAATTATAGCAACTACTGAAATCAATGCGTGTGATGAATCGGTAATGGATAGAAAATCATTTGTAATGATTAAAATATGAGGAGAAGGGATAGCATAAGATAAACATAAGTGCAATTTCATTATTTACCATTTCAAACTAATATGATCGATTTGTAATGATTTTCATGTATAATAGGTTCGGAAGTAAAGGTAAAGGATTTATACTTTCATTTGATATTTAAATAGAGATATAGGAAAAGGGTTAAATATAATTGTTGATGTGTATAAATGTGACTCCAATACCATCAGCAGAGCTCTGTTGCCCACAGGTGTCCATAACCTTGACAGAGTTTCTTTCTTACCCACGGAACCATTGTCCTTTATTTATATTGAGGAAGTGTTTTTTGTTGAATATCATGATGGAGGCCATTGTGCTGGCTTGGTGACCAAATAACCCACAATTCCATTCACCGGGAAGAAGTGAAAGGTGGGCAGGCCAGCTCATGATGAGACCTCCTGTTCCAAAGACTTCTTGATTTTTTTCAATTGTCTATTGGACCATATCCCTGGTTTGGTGGCCATGATGGGAATGCCACTTCACTGCCTTCCTTATGATCACAGTAGGCTGGCTCTTGATGAGACCCCCTATCCTCCATCTGCAAAATCATAAAATTATTAATAAAATATGTAAATATTTTTTTTCATATAGCACTTTTCCTTAGTTATTCATAAAGGATGGCTCAACACTCCTTAAGAGTAGGGATGGTGGAAGAAGTTTGAACATCTCAATAGAAAAAAAATATGCCCTTATTCCTATTCCATAAATAAAAAATCAAAGAAAGTTATAACATATGGGAAATAACCAGTGATGATAAAGATAATCGATCAGATTAATTCAATGGTAATAAACTAGCAAAATTATGTTATTGATCATGCCCCTTTTCCCTTTTTTCTTATCATTACTAGACAATTTCCTTAAAAATGACGATTTATTTTGATTTGTTGATTACAGTAAGCTTTAATTTGTATGATTGTATATAAATAATATATTTTCCTTTAGAAGAGTGATCAAAAATTCTCAAAATGTTGGCTTAACACAAAAAACAATCCACTCAAAAAGGTGTTGTTCCTTTAAAAAGAACAGCAAAAACAATCTACGGAACTACTGTTCCTTTCGAAAGGAACAGCAAAAACACTCTGCGGAAGTGTTGTTCCTGTTAGACTCTGATGATTTGATGTGTTATCACTTGATTTTATTTCCGCATGTTTGATGATCTGAGTGGAAGAGATTATGTGTTGCATATAAATTCGAATTGTATGTGATCAGGATAGTCTCGGTGGATAATTAATCATTATTCAGCAAATTTCTACATGGTATCGGAGCTATTGAAGTTCAGATTGATCATCACAGTGATTACAAACTTATTTCAGTAGACAGAGTCTGCATGCGGGCCAGGTAGCCTCCAGATTCATCTTTCTTCGGAAAGTGAAAGGTCTGGTAAATGCCCCTTGTAGTCGATCTCTGTGCTAGAAATAATTTGTTCTCACGATCTAGAGCGGTTGAGCTTTGAGGTGGAATTCGAAATTTTGCAGCAGTTTTGTTTTCTTGGTGCCATTGTTGAAAATGTCTTTCAACGGTTTGCGACTCGAATATGCTCTTGAAGGCAGTTCGAATTATGTTGCATGGAAGGATCGCATGGAGGCAGTATTAGAAGATAATGGACTGAAGGAGTTCGTGGATATGGATGTCCAAAAGCCCACCGATCCTGCTGAAGTCGAAGCATGGCAAAAGAAGATGGCGAAATGTCGAAGGATCCTGTTGGAGGGCGTCAAGGATCATATTGTATCCAGCCTGCATGGAAAGGCTACTCCATATTTAATGTGGAAAGCTTTGACGGATCTATTCCAGAGTAAGAGTGACCAAAGGAAGCTGGCGCTCAAAGACAAGCTCAAGAACATCAAGATGGAGAAGGGCGACAGTATCGCTAAATACCTCACGAAGTTCACTCAATGCAGAGATGAAATGGGAAGTGTGGGAGTTACTGTCGATGAAGAGGATATGGTCGACCTGGCTCTCCTTGGTCTTCCAAAGGCTTGGCACTCATATCAAGATAGTGTCAATGGTCGGGAGAAGCTGTCGGGATGGGAGCGCCTTTGGGCGGATCTCATGCAGGAGGAGATAAGGAGGACTACTCGAGATGGATCTTCATCAAAGGGAGCCGATGAAGAAAACTGTGCTTTGGTTGCCAAAGCAAAGAAGGGGAAGGGTAAGAAAACCTCTCATTCTGGTGCAAAGGGCAAGAAGCAGGATATGGCGAAAGTGAAGTGTTTTCACTGCCATGATCACGGACATTATGCTACCAATTTTCCAAAGAAGAAGAAGAACAAGCAAGCGGGAAGATCTGCAGATGGAGAAGCTTTGGCTTCACAGTTCGAGCTTGACTTTTCACCGATCGCATGCTTGGTTTCAAGTGTGATGGAATCGGTGTGGTTCTTGGACAGCGGTGCGTCATTTCATATGACGGGAGATCGGGATTTGTTCTCAGATCTGGAGGACAAAGATTTGGGTGTGCACATCGAGATGGGCGATGATGGTAGATACAGTGCGATTGGTATCGGTACCATATCCTTTCAGAGGGAGTCTGGTAAGCCCTTTGTATTGAAG